>VZTQ01000419.1:0-117922 GCA_013400755.1 Pelecanoides urinatrix | reverse complement strand
CGCGAGGAGGGCCCGCGGAAAGAGGGGAGGGGGGGGGGAGGGAGGGGAAGGGAAGGGAAGGGAAGGGAAGGGAAGGGAAGGGAAAAAGAAAGATAAAAGCTGCCTGGAGAGCTGCAGGATGGAGGCTGCCACAGATGTGCCGTCACTGGGAGCTGAACTCCAGGATGCCCGGGAAGCCAGTGACCATGGTGGTTCCACGCAGCGGGTGCTGGTGAGAGGAGCTGTAAAAGAAGGTAGAAAGACAGGCCCTAGCAAGAGGGCTTCTGGTGTGTTCCAAGCACTGAGCTGGGTCGTGTCTGGCCAACGGGAGGAAAGGTGGCAATCAGCTTTTCACAGCTGTTGAAGGAGCATGTTGAGAGCCAAATGTGGGGAACAGGCCACCAGGATTCCCCAGAGAAAGACCCAGGGGCTCCTGGCGTGCTTCAGAGATGGTATCCTCCTACCGTCAAGCAATAGATGTCCTGGCGGCAGCAGCTGCCTGGCATCCCGGAGCAAAAGCTGGTGCTCTCCCATCTTCCATCCCCGTGCTTCTCCCTGACTTTTGCCAAAAGCAGATCCTGCCCATGGTGGATGCCCAACAGGGCTGCTTCTCCTCGAAGAAATGTCTGGTCCTGACAGGGGGGAATGTTCAGACCCCGTCCCATCACGAGGGCTTGGGGACATTCTGGTTAGATATGTCAAATTTTGCTTTCCAAACACTTGGTTTTAATTCTTTCTTTTTCCCTCATATTAAACATCTCCAGACATTGGCATGAATCTCCTAATATTTTTGCCATGGCACTAAATTGACAAAGACCCTTGAACTCCCATTGCTGAGCTGTATTTTACTGTTCAAAACCACAGAGAGACAGGGTCATGCTAAGACGTCCGAACCCACCCACCTTGGTCTCACACTGAGTACTAAAGCCAGAACTGACCTTGTAGCCCAAAACCTCTTCCATGCATTTTTTTCTTGTCATTAAGATAGTTTTGCTCGATTCCTGCAGAGATGTTGAGGCCCTCTCGGTTATTTGTTAGGCTGTTCTAACATGGGAAAACACACCTGAACCTCAACACCAGCTTGCAGCAAGAGACATGACAGCAAAGATGGAAGCTTTGGGCACAACCACTTATTTCCTGCAACTGTGGACTATACGAGCTGAAACATGAATTGAAGACAACATTTCTGGGCCAAATTTCCTATGAACATTTTCTCCCTTTACCTTCAGCGTGAAGACAGTAGCACTCTTCAAGCAACTTCAAAACCAAGGGAGGCTCTACTCTCATCGCCGTATCCGGTCCTCCACCCCGGTGCAAGGGCTGTGTTTGCACTTTTCTTCCTGTTATTGTGCACACACCGACAAGTGTCCTGGCCACCTCCTCCTCCTCGCTGCACTGAGATGGTGTTTTCTGAGCGCTTTGCCCTGTCCTCTGCTTTGGCCCAATGTGAAAAGTGGCAGAGAGAGAAAAATCCCCAAATCCTGGCACTCTGCGGGTGCAGGGTTAAGGGTGTGAACGAGCTTCTTGGGGATGGTGAGGCTAACATTGGGGCTGAGCTTGTAGAGTTGGCCCAGCTCTTCTTGAGGGAAGCTCACCAGGGTTGGGACCAGCCTGCAGAGAGGGTTCGAGGTGCTGGACATGACCTGCAGGAATAAATGTGATGTTGAGCAGGCAGACAAGCCCTGTCCCTGTCCCAGTGAGTCCCTCTCTCCCAGCCATTGCAGACATCATTCCCTCACTCTGAAAACTTTCCCTATGACAGGGAAGATCTTGGTGTCATTCAGCTCATCACTGGTGTCCCTTCAAGCCCTCCAAACTAAGGACGAGGTGATACACGTCAGGCCTAAGAAATTAAAAGACTTCTTTCAAACCACAGCACATCAATCTGTCTGGATACCATTGTGCCAATTAATTATCCTTATTAATCAAAGACGATGGCAAACTTCATATGGTCTACCTCTGATTGCTGCTTAGAGGTATATACATTAACATTTCTCACACTTATGGATCCTTTGGGTTGGTTGTCTTCTTGTTCCCAAGCCTTTAAACTACATCCACATCACTTTGTGCTTTTCTCTGCAAGCACCAGAACACAAAGGTGCTGCAGAATAAAAACTGAATCTTTGTGATGCGTGTCAGCTCTGACGCTTTAGTGAACTGTGCTGGTCCACAAAACAACTGCACTTCTGATGAACTGAAAATTTCACCATCTGAGACTTTTGTGCAAAAACATTCACCAAGATCTACTGGAATACTTTTTTCCAACTGTATATGAATTCTTGGTACAAGTGCAGCTTCAGGAGCTGCAGCTCTAAGAAAAACACTGGATATCATGAAGACTTGCTGGACAATCCTGACAATTCAAGAATTCAAGGGACAAAGTATATAAACAGATAGGGAAGATGGGGCTGTCTGCCTAGGAGTTCACACTCAGAACTACACTCACATCACTGTGGTCCAAGGGCAAGCTGTAATACATCTAGACGGTGATCTGCAAAACTGCTGCAAAACCCCTAAACACCACAAGAGACAGCAGGTGAAAATCTGTGGGTCCCTATAATCTAGTGACTATTAAATGTGGATCAAAATGTTTCTAATTCTAACAGCAAAAATATGTCCTGGCAAAGCTCAGACGTTGCCCACCTCAACACAAAGGTCTCTTTCCAACCACCCCGCAAGGGTGCCGTGCAACGGAGGGCTGTGGGGTTTGCTCAAAGGGTTGGGTTGTCACTCCAAAAGAAAGCTGAGCCCCCGCAGCCGTGCACCCACCGGCTCCAGGGCTGGGGGGTTTGGCCGGGGGACACCCTGCGGCTGGCTGATTTCCACCCTTCCACCATGCGGTGAAATAGCAAAACGTTATTATGGACAGAAACACAGTCCTGACCCTTCTGGTGTGAAGACAGCACAAACCCACCAGCCTGGCTTACTTACTGGCTCTTCTCTGCAGTTTCTTTGTACTGAACCTGGACAGTTTGTTTAACCAAAATTGTTTGTCTTTGGATAGTTTTGTTTCACCTATGTTTCATCTGATAGCTCACGGAAAGCAGGAAGAGAAGAGCCACACAAGCCTTGGAGGTGCCACCAGGAGGCAAAATGCCATGGGATTGCCCATTCCCACTTGGTTCCCCCAGCCCCGCTCCTGGTCATCGTAGGAACTTCCCACCTCCAAGACTTCGGACAAATTAGCTTGAAATTAGTCATCGGCTGTAAAAGCTCTGTGGGGGACTGATAGACAGAGGGCAGAAAGACAAATACGCAGCTGGCACGACTGCAGCACATCGTTGCCTTAGAAAACCAGGCAAAAAATGGGATATGTGTTACCTAAAGGCTTTTTAGAAGGGATTCAATGCAGCCAGCGCTGGGCGGGGGGAGACAGACCATGGCCCCCAGCTCCTCTCCCACTGGTGGTGTTCAGGGAGAGCTGGTGGAGAAGAGAGGACAGGAAGACGAGGGCCAGACAGCCAGAAACATTAGGAAGTAAGAAAGGCTCTGAAAAACACAAAGAAATTGCAGCTTCACTTGAGAAAAAGCTACTAGATCTCCAGGGCAGAGCACGGGCTGGAGCAAACTTAGACACGGAGAAAAGAGATTTTCTCTGGTCCCTTCGTCCTACGGGCTGGGAAGCTGAAGTAGAGTAGCAGAGAGAGAGAGGGTCACTGCGGAGGCCCTGACCCCGGCGTTAATTCCCTCTCTAATGCGAGAAGTAGATTGGAGCTCCCTAGCAAGCCACATGCGTTGTCATAAATATTTCTACTTAGCGGCGAACATAAAAATGAACAGGAGTCCTTGATCCAGGCCCAGCAAGGACAGATTTTTTTTCCTCCCCCAAGTGAAACAAGGCAAGAAATAAAATCAGAAAATGTTTTGACTCCCTTTGAAATATTTTGACTTCCACCAAAGAAACTCCCGTTGGTGCCTGGACATTATTTACTATTGAAAACAGCTTTTGTGCCTTTGTAATTTGAATTCTTACATGCAGGTGCCATCTCAAAACAAAAGTGGGAAGGTTTGCTTTGGAGATTTTGAACTGATTTTTTTCTTTTTTCTTTTTTTTTTTTGTCAACTACCAAGTGAAACATTTTGTTTAAAAAATGCCTAAACAAAATATTTTGACATTTTCAAAATGTTCTCCTGTTCCCTTTAGCCAAAACATGTTGCTATATTCAAAGCAAATTCACAGATCCCTTCAACCCTTCCAAAACGCCCTGGGTTTGCCGAATTTCATGCCAACGGAGAGATGCTCGTGCAGCCACGCAGGTTGCGCAAGGGGCAGGGAGGATGGGGGGAGTCGAGATGGGGTTTGAGGAGTCGGAGAGGGAAAAGTGAGGGGGACAGTGGCTTGTGGAGTGCCAGGAGGATGGTGAGGAGGAGGTGGGGAGAAGCTGGGAGAGGGCAAGGGGCTCCCAGAAGGGATGGAGAGGAGCCGGCGAGCCGAGCAGCTTCATGGGTGCGGGTGGTGGGGCTCAGGAGGTAGCACAGAGGGACCATCCCGGATGCTGATGGGCAGAGGAGCCTGCCTGAAACGGGGCCAGACACAGCTTTTGTGCCCATCACCTGGGGACGGGTGCAGGGTGGAAGAGGAAGACCTGTCCCTGCTGCCAGCCATGCCACTTTGATGCGAGCCCCTTTCTCCTGACCCATGAAAACGACCAGCAGCGAGCTCTGCTCGCAGCTTTCCCCTGTGGAGAAGATGGGAGAAAAACAAAATAACCACATCTGAGAGGCTCTAGTTACGCTGCTTACTGGCAGCCGTGCCCTGCTGCCGCACGCTACGCCAGCACAGAAACCGTGTCAGCGGCAGCGAGCCGCGCCGGGAAGGGGACCCGGCCACCGGCACTGCGGGAAGCTGCTCCCCACCTCTTCCATCCCAGAGCTTGTCCAGGGTGGATGGGTCCCTGCCCACCCCGGAGAGACGGGGCTCCGTGCATTCACCTCTCCAGGCTGACCATGACTATGGGGGGCTGGATGGAAGTTTTCTGCAGATGTCCTCTCTGCTGCTTAGGTCCAGCAGCTGTGAGCTGCGGGGCTGCTGGTGCGGGGCTCCAGCTAAGCCCGCAAGCCAGGCGAGGAGGCAAACCTGCAGCCTGAATTCAAGAGAGAGGTAGCTGCAGAGCATTTACCCTTTTGGGTCCCATCCAAACCTGTTTCCATGGCAAAGGAACAAGCACGGTACATACTATCGGCATAATCAGCAATGGGGTGACGTCTCATTATGCCTATATTTCCTGTTATTTTACCGGAGTTACATGTGGATTCATAGGTGATTCACAGGGTTCGCGACCTTCTCAGATACTACATTATTGGGGACACTGTGGGCGGCTGCTATAATTAGTGACTAATTTCTTGAATTTGGTAGCACAAGCATCACGTCACCCTGCCAAACCAGGTCCCAGCCAGCTGCACGCAGACCACAGTGGCAGGTTTGCCGGAGGAAAAGATGCATCTTTTACATTCCTCGCCAAGTGTCCCTGGTTTGCAGCACAGCTGTAAAGACACATGATGCGAGGGTGCTGTAAGACTGCCAAAGAACCCATGTCCAGACCCATGACAGCCTTTCCAAGCTCTACTCCCATCACAGCTGAAGCTGTCCTGCCCCAACACACAGCACGCAATAATGACGACCTACACATGGCCAGCATCCCCCACAAAAAAACAGCCCCTGGAGCCCCGTGATGGAGAAACCCCTGTGTCTGCAAGAGCAGAAAAAAGAGGATGCTGAGAAGGAGGGAGAAAAAGGAGTTTGAGGGAGACTACTGGGGGCTGGGGCTTGTTAGATGTTTTCAGCATCACCAGTGGAAGGTGATTTGGAAGCCCAGAATTTGGGCCTGACCTCATCCCAGGATGGCTAACGAAAATGATCCAGACTGACAGTAGCAAAGAAAAGATTTGGAGAAATCTGGTGAAATGTCTCAGGATGAAGACAATTACTGTCTCTTGAAGTGTGGGGAAAACTCCCTGTTGGCCAAGCTAGGTGAAGGCTTTGCAGAAAGCTCTTAGCCTTCCTCTGGTACTGATCATGAGCCAAGACATGACCAGGTGGGTCATCCTCAGAAGCTTTAAAGAGACCCAGATTTCCAAAAAATGCAGAGCAGGCCTCTATCCCTACCCTCCACCACCTCTCTGAAGCTATCTGGCACCATTGGTGCCTTCCACGTAACCTAACATAGTGTGGGGTCTTCTGGCAAGGACACAGCAGCCCTCCATCTCGACCGTGCTGTTACAAGACCAGTTTCCCCAGCAGAAGTTCTGGCCCAACAGTTTATCCTCACATCAACAGCACAAAGCTGCACAGATGGAGGATTTCAAGGGGAAATTATTTAGATAAGAGATTATCAGGTATATTTCGATGTCAGTTGAGCTTATAGGCTTAATGCAGAATGATGAATCACCCATCCAGACACATATTATTTTCCCTGGAGGCACTGTCCTGTGAAATTTATTTCCCTCTGAAGGGCCTTGTAAATCATTTGTAACAAATAATCCACAGTATTGCCAACCCCATGTTCTAAAATCCAGAGTTATGTGTCAGGAGATCAGCCTAAAAGTCATGAGAGCTTTACTTTCTAGCAGTTTTAGGAGGTGGACTTTTCTCTGCTTTCTGACCCTTTCTTGTTCACTCACCCATTTTTCAAGCTTTCCTCTCCACTCCCCACTCCTGGCTGTGTGTTATATATATATTTTAAAAGGAAGCTGGTGTTCCCCTGAGATCCCTCGACTCCCTGGACCTTTCAAACATGAGCAGCACATGCTTATTCGCTTCTCCTGTTCTCACGGTGCTGGAGAACACGGTTTGCCCAAAGCATTTGAATCCAAACCCAGGCATCAAATCACCCCCCCGCAGTGCCCAGCGTGGAGCTGCTTGTGGGATTTGGTATTGCCCTTCCCCGATGGGGAACTCAGCGCGGATGCCCGTGCTCTGGCATCTCTCTGTCGCTGGCTTTTTCCAATCAGCAGTGGATTTGTTGGGGTTTATCCAGGACAGCCTGTGTTGCCTCTTTGGCTTACGTCACTTTTTGAGGCTCTGTGGGGTGATTTTGGTAATGACTCCCGTTCTCCACCCCAGGGAATAGATGCAGAGAGACTCACATCCCAAGTGTGGCTGGAGCCAGGACAGCAGTTTCCTTGCTGGGCTCTTGTGTATCCCCTGCCTGGGGACAGTCCTGACTCACTGTGTCTCTCCCACCCTCTGCACTGCTCCCTCTCACCCGAAGCTTGGAGGTCCCCTCTCTTTCTGCTTCCCCCAGCCCCATTTCTGAGAAGTCCTTCTTGGTGCCCTTTTTGGCTGTCCTTCGCAGCAGAGGCACCTTCACTCCCACCTGAGAGACAACCATGAACAAAGTCTGATGGCCAGAAGATTAGAGACCGGAGTGACAGCCACCACGAGTGCCTTCCAGTGCAGCAGATCCTTTGGCCACCTCCATGGCCAGCCCATGCTTTTGGGGCATCAACATCCCTCTCTCATTGAAACAAGGTTGGTGGAGTAGACCCTCGTCAGTGGCCGTCTCTGGAGCAAGACGAGGTGAATCAACGGTTGCGACAGGAGGTGTCGCGGGAAGTGGCTCACAGCAGGACCAGGGCTCCTTGCGACCAACCTCGGTGCCCAAGGGCTCAGGAACTTTTTGAAATACCAGAGATCACAGGTGCTGCAACGGCAAATTTTCACTGTTTCAGTGGACATTACTGGGGAATAATTTGTACCGAGCAAAGGCTGCAGCAGTTTGCTGCCCATATCTGATCATCTCCCACGATAGGTGCTCAGCCCTATCTGATCCAGCAGTTATTGAAAACTCAGCTGAGTGTGACTGGGATCATTTTTCAGGGTTTTCATGTTGCTCTTTAACCACGGTGCAAATTGAAGAGCCAACTGTGGAACAGGAGAAAGCTCTGTACTTTCACTATGACACTTTCTGGTAATGAGATATTTATTAATGTTCATTTCTTCTTAAAGGAAACAAACCAAACCCAATCCCTTATCTCTCTCTCGGTGTTTAAGTTATGAGTAACACAGGAAGCTATTAGGCCATGAGACAGCAAATACACCCTGCTCGGGAGCCTGTGGGTGTAGGAGATACAGCGATAAAACCAAGATAGATCAAATCACTCCCATTTACCTAGAGCTTTCTGCAACTCTTGAAATGATGTAGGGATCTAAAGATGCTTTGTCTTTTTTATGAGAAAAGCAGCTGTGATTTAGCAGTTTAATCACTTTTGTCACAAAGAAGTGCAAAACAAAGCCCATCACCAGGATATATTTTTTTCGAAGCTGTGTTTTGTTTCCCATCAGTAAGGAACGATTTTAACTTCTAATGGCAGGCTGAGATAGACACGTACTAAATAAAGCCATTGCTTATACAGTGGCCGGGCTTAGACCAGCTCTCTGAAATTGCTGTCCGCTAAGAGCTTAGCAATGGTGTTCATGACCAAAACCTGCTGACTTTGGGTGCTCAGCAGGTCTTCATAGGCAGCTGGCTGACTTGAAGGCGATTGGGGATTAGCCACATAACGCAGAGCTGCCTTAGCACCAGGCAGGATTTGGCTCATGGGTCTTTGCCCCACGGTGACTTCTGAATGACCTTGTTCAACCTGCAGGACTCGAGCCCCGGCTGCTGTAGCTTTCTTGCACTCGCAACCAGTGCAGACAACCCGTGCTCCAGCAGTCTGAATTCACTCCCACGCTCTGGATTTGCAAAGTCCTCACTGCTCTGCTCACAGGCACTGGGGTGCGATGAGATGAGTTTCTTAAGAAGAAAACGCAATGAAGTAATTATTTCCTTTGTCATTATAATCACGCCCATGTGATTTATTAGCAGGGCTGGAAACTTCACAGGCTTCTGCCAAGGAAGCTGTGGGTCTCACCAAACCATGCCGGTACCGCTCCCACCCCAACCACAGCTCCCGGAGCCAAGCAATTTCCCAGCTGCCCAGCTCCAGCCCCAGCTCCTCACAAGCTTTGGGATCTCTGTCGCAGACCCCTTCCCATGCCCTCTTCCTTGCTGCAGCCCAGCTCTCCTGCTCAGTTCTTGGGAAAGGGCCATGGAGCACCCAGGGGAACGCACCTCCCAGCCTTGGCCAGTGTAGATGGGAGATTCAAAACTATTACTGACCCCCTTACTGAGCATATGCTAAATGAGATTTCCCCAAAGTTTGTGATACAGCCAAAGTGGGGCACATGTGCATAGGAAAAGCAAAACATCCCCATAGCAAAATGGCCATCCCTTCCCAGGCTCCAAAGCCTTGCTAAGCCTGGCCAAAGAAAGGGCCACTAGTTCATTAAGATTTTGTAATGCATCATTTTCTTCTACGCCTTAAAAACGGTAGTGAAAGGATCCAAAGCTCACTTGCTGCTGCCAGCCCAGACAAGAGGGGTTATACGACATCTGGAAACTTTGTTTCCTCAGTAGCCTTTTTTAAAACCCTTTTTTTAATTTCATATTTGCTGGCTTTGCTGTATGACTGCATTTCCCAGTGTCAGGCCATAGCAGTGCAGTAAAAGGTCTTGCTGTGCCGGTTGCTGAACACATGTCCAGCAAGACTCAAGACAAAGACTGGAAGGGGAAAAGTCTTCACAAGGCTTTTGAGAAAAAGTCACCCTCTNGGTTGGTCAGTGGTCCCCAAATCACTTAGGCAGAGGCACTGCGCCATCCTTCTTGTGGAGAAGGGCATTTCCCACAGGGTCTGCACCAGCATCCCAGCCAGCCTTGGCCAGCAGACATGCAGGTACAGTGTCCCCGTGTCCTACACTGGCTGTGCACCTCTCCCTCCCCTGAGGCGGGGAAGGCAAGACTGCTAAAAAACACAGGCAGGTGCCAGGGAGCTCCCTCTGGCATTGCAAGGCAGAGGAAAGTGCTCCAAAACCTTTCTTCTACATATCCATCACCTCTTTCAATGACAGCAGAGTGACCTGCTTGTGGTTACCAGTGGAAGCCCATAGAAACCCAAGGGAAAACCCACCCTTTGGTACCAACACAGCAGAATGAACATCTCTGCCCCTCGGCAGCCATCCCATCACACCCTGTGGCTACTGAGGGGCACAGTAAAAGCGTAAGGCTTGTTCGTGGGCTGGCAGTGTCCATGGCCAAGGGAACGCTCGCCCTGCCCTCTGCCTACCACGGGCCACAGAGCCTCCTGCCACAGGCCCCATGTCTGCACAGGAGCAGAGCAGAGCAGATGCTTGGGCATGCACAACCAACCCAACTCGCCTTTGGCTCATGACAACAAGTGAGGGGCTCCTGCTGGCCCTCCAGGTGCTACAGGGGTCAATGGTCCCAAAACACCTCTGACCTCGCAGGAGCAGAGCTCTCAGAAGCCGTAGCAAGGCTTGGAAACGAGCAGCAAGGGCAGGTCTCTGCAGCCATGAAGAGCTTATAGACTTGTTTCAGCTCAAGTCCGTATGAATGAAGAGGTGCTTCACTGCAAACAAAACACCCCCTTCTCCTTCCCACACTCCTTCTCTCCTCTTTTGACGGTAATGTTTTATGGCACCTCCACTAATTGGATGTACCTCGCTAGCTAATTCCACCTGTTCATAAGTCCTGTTTAGGCAGGAAAACCAGTGTGGTTGATCGTACAGTTAAAAACGAAGCTCAGCTCTGCAGCAGGTCATGGCATCAGCCCTTGCAACACCGTCACTGACCCAGAGACGGTGAGTGGCACAGCCGGCCACAGCGGCAAACTGAGGTTGGAGAAGCCTGACAGCAGCCATGCTCTTAATGGGGGAAACATGCAAAATCAGGACTTTCTATTTTAGTAAGACCAGGCCAGGTGTAGCCAAATGAGAATTTCCTAATTACTCTATTTTGGCGTATTTGGCAACATTGAAAAGTGTGGACTTGTCAGAACTAAAATTTTTCCCCGCAATGTGCTAGGTTTTCTGAAATTTGGGTTGCAAAAGGTTTCTCTGGTCTGGGAAGAACAGCTGGTTAAAATCAGAGATGAAACAAAATCACCAGTGCTTAGGGGCTCTCAGTAAGGAGGCTGATGACCAAGTTTATGCTGGCTGCTCCAGTAAATGAGTTTTTACCCCTTCTAGTTATTGAAAAGGAGAATGGTGAGTGGAGAGACAGGGAGACCCTCACTGCAGCTGGGCTGGGCAGGAGCGAGCATCCCAGGGGAGGTGGGGAAGGACCATGCCAGGACCATCCGCTCCCAGGTGGGTCTGGAAGGAGGCAGGCAGAGGTGTGAAGGGGAGAGCTGTAGCCGCAGCCCCGGTGCTGTCCTGGCCTGGCTACTGGCCATGCTGAGGGCTGGAAGGGGCAAGTCTCGCTTCTCATGAGAAATGTCAGAAAGCCACGTTTCCACCGGAGCCCATAGCGGGAACGTGTTTGTAATCGCAAACCCGGCGCTGCAGAGTGGAGTAACCGCTCCTCACCCACCTCTCGCGGTGCGCGGCGTGGAGCACAAGCACCGCTGATCTCTATCGCTGTGCCGCTTCATTTCCCAACGCCGTGCTGCGATGACAGCAGTTATGAGATGAGCTGGCCGGTTCACCTCCACAGCACCCGCGGCGGCTCTGCTGGCAGCACGGCTAGAGAGCCACAGGGAGCTACTGGGGCAAGCTGGGCGGTTTGGGTGACACCAGCAGACCCCCAAAAAGCCATGATTCCAACCCCTGTGGGGTGGCCAGCCCCAGGGACGCAGTGGGACCCCAGGCTGGGCTGCTGCACCGCAGCACTGCTCCACATCGGCCCCGGCGAGCCCTGGCTGGCATGCAGGCAGTGCAGGCAGCACGGGCACTCGTGCCAACGATGCTCGGGTGTCAGCCCGACCACAACCAAACTTATCCAAAATCTTGATAAGAGCCAAGCACCGCACATGGCAGTGCCTGGAGAAGGATCAGGTCCTGGGGGTGTGATGTACCCTGAATTTCCACTGCTTTGGCCAAGCACCAGTGGCTCCCAGGAGATTTGCTTTGTTTCCTAAAATCTCAGCCTGAAGCCATGTGGTTCAGTTAAAAATCTCAGCCTGAAGCCACGTGATTCGGTTGAAAATCTCAGCTGTCAGTAAGAAAAATGTTATGTTTCCAACACCGAATGTAGCAAGAGAAAGTTTGAAAAGGTCTTTGACCCTTTAAGACTCTGAAACAAGGAAGCAAACAGGAGGAGCTGAAAAGTTTTAAAACCTCATAATTTTGCAGCCCATCTCCTGATTGCAGCGTCCTGCTGAGTCCTCAAACCTAATATAGGGATCATTTATCATCTGCTGTATAGACTAGTGAGGCCTCTTGCAGAACACAGTTTGAGCTTTCCTTGACTGTAGGTTAAAAGATCCCTCCCTAATCTGCAAAAGAAATCTCTCAGAGTGTTTTTCAATGGATTTTTTTATATTTTCAGAGAACAGGTGGAAGTTTCAGAATTTCAGAAAGGTCATATTTTCCCCTTCCAGATATGAAAACAGCTCTTTCACCTGTATACACATATACAAATTCAGAAAGTATGTGTTGGTATAAGGTATTACCCACAAAGACTTGTTTGATTAAAATCTAGATAAGCTTAGTCATCTGAATTTTAACTACATTTTACTTGGTGCGTTACATATTTTGAGTGAATGATACATTAAGATGTTCTCCAAAATGCCTTTAAAACATCCATGCACGGTTCAGTAAAGTCCTAACCCATTTCTAATGTTAAGCTTCACAGAGCTTTGTTACACCACAAAAAAAAACAAGAAAGGGGAAAAGACAGGAAACGAACCCCAACAACTAGGTCTCACAATGAGCAAAATTCAACTCAGATCCGTCGGCAGAATCCTATCAAACCTGGTCCCAAAACTGCAGTGTATTTTTGTGGTAGGGTAGTACCTTGTTGTCGTTATTTGCTTGTTGGTACTCATCCAATTTTTGAGAAATCCCAACTGAAAACTGGAGATGCACAAGTTTTCTCACTAGTATGTTTGACATGTTTGACACTGAAAAGTGGATGCGACACAGGCTGAAACGGGGACTCACAAAGGCAACAACTGATCAGTTATAAATGCATTGCACCCTCAAAATGCTGTGGAAAGGGTCCAAGGGAAGGTCCCATGCACTGACCGACCATGGCATCCTTTGTCCTCTCTGAGCTGCAGATAACCATGCCATGAAGGTCAAGCAACTGGGCTGTCCCTTTGTACCACCGCTGGTTTCTTCTTTATACACCAGTAAACAAAATGGTTGGGTTCACCAAGGATGAGAAGCTCAGAGGCAGGTGGTGATTTTGTCCTCTGCTCAATCACTCTTAAAGTGGACAACCACCTCCAGACCTCAGGAGATCTCCTGCCACGCTGATGTCTTCTAGGAGCCTGCATCTGTGTTAGTGGAGCTGGAAGGTCATTGCAGGGAGTTTTGCACTGCCAGCCTGTCATCTTCCCATCTGGAAACCCGTCCTTTCAGAGTCCATTGCCACCGTGTCACCTCACTGCCTCAAAGGAGCTTCACAGCTGGTGCGATAAAGAATGATTCAACACATGCATTTTGTCTGACATAAAAGCAGAGCCAGCACCTGTCTTCAAGGCTCTCTAGCAGGCTCTAAAAAACATTAACAAAGGAGAAATAAATATCATCTTCAAATATGAGAGGCAGGAGCCCTCCAGCCCACTGACATTTGAGGATTCAGACAGGAGCAGCAGAACTGCCATGAAAACAGTCCTCTCATGACTCAGACACTATTTGACCACTCGTAATTGTTAACAAAAAGGCACACAGACTCCTTTAAAAAGAATTTCCATGTTGGCAGCTTTGTCCGCTGCCTGACTTCCCTGCAGCACTGTGGTCATTTGTCTGCCTACAGCCAGCAGCAGGACGGGCTTCTCCCTGGGAGGAGAGGAGACCAGAGCATCTCAAGGGCCCAGCAAGAGCCGTAGCCCTCCCAGGGGCTGCCATGGACCCAGGGCCCCAGGAGCTACCTTGGGGGGCTGACAGCAGTGGGACACAGGGAGCAACAGGGCAGTTGTCGAAGCCCAGTTTGGACAGCAAAGTGTTTTCCTGAGCGCTGCTATAGGGACTCTGGTGAGAAGCTCCGTACCCTTTTTTGACTGAAAGGAGCAGGAGAACAGATGAGAAGCTGAGGAATGAAATAAGACATGAAGCTTTGGGAACCCAGAGGGGTGGGTTACTGGGGACCCAGTTGGACAGCCCCATCACTGAAGAGGTCCAGAGCAGCAGCAGACAGAAAGGCATGGCATCCCGTCCCGTGCCAGACACAGATGAACGTCTGTGATGCTGTCTTGGTGGCAGGGCTGCGTGTCACAGCACTGTCCAGAGGGGCAGGAGCTCTCTGGGGACACAGACCAGGGACTCAGGATTGCAAAACTGCCTTCAAAACAGTTCTGGTTGACCGCGGAGGGAGTAGGTGGTTAGCCACCAAACCCTGCTCTGAAAAGTCACTGCCAGTGAAAACATACTTGATTTTTATCAATAATCCCAAACTAACAACTGAAAACTGAAAGTTTTGTTTTTAAAGCAAAGTTGTCATTCTTTCAGTTCTCTACAAACCACCAAATGTTTGCCAGAGAGGCTTCAACACAAATATCTTCGCCAGCACCTTGCTTTCTGGCTGGCACCTCTGTCCAGGCTGCCGCAGAAGTGGCCAGTTCTGGGCTGGTTCTCCCCATCAAAAGTTGTCCTTGTCCGCGGCTTTGCCAGGCAGCAAAAGGGGACGTCAAAATGTCCCTATGGTCCTGCTGGGAGCTGCATAGCCGAGGCCTTAGGAGACAGCCCATGGATGTGGAAGCAGTGCCCAGATGCCACAGGGTGCTGGGATGGGGGATACCACCCCCTGCCAGCTCGCTCCCACCCACAGTTCACCACCCCCCAGGGCTCTCCTTCAGTCCGGGGTGTATGGGAGTACCCTCCAGCTGGCACAGCACAGCACTGGCTTACACCAAGCCCGGGAGAGCAGGCAGCCACAGCCCTCCCTTACTGGAGACCTTCGAGCAAGTTTTGGGCATTGGGTTCCTTTCCTTCTTAAAGACCCATTCCTTGAATCTGTGGGTCTCCAAGAATCTCAGCTTGCTTACAAACACATTGCAATTCCTGAGCCTTCAGGGTTGCACAGAAAAGCCAAGAGATGCAATGTGAGCAGGACCAGAAGCGCTAAGGAAACCCACACTGTACATGTCCCTCTCCCTTTCCTGTCTGGAGCAGGAGCAATGGAGCGGGCATGGCTTGATGGGTGAATCCATGGATGGAGGATGGAGGCTGAAGCTTGGCAGGAAGNCACGCTGCCGGCTCGTGTTCAGCCGCTGTCGACCAGCCCCCCCAGGTCCTTCTCCTCTGGGCACTTTCCAGCCGCTCTTCCCCAAGCCTGGAGCGGTGCCTGGGGTTGTTGTGGCCCAAGGGCAGGACCCGGCACTTGGCCTTGTTGAACCTCCTCCATTGGCCTCGGCTCATTGATCCAGCCTGTCCAGGTCCCTCTGCAGAGCCTCCCGCCCTCCAGCAGATCAACACTCCCGCCCAGCCTGGTGTCATCTGCAAACTGAGGGAGCACTCGATCCCCTCGTCCAGATCATTGATAAAGATATTGAACAGGACTGGCCCCAAAACTGAGCCCTGGGGAACTCTGCTTGTGACCGGCCGCCAACTGGATTTAGCTCCATTGACCACAACTCTCTGGGCTCGGCCGTCCAGCCAGTTTCTTACCCAGCGAAGAGTGAACCTGTCTAGGCCATGAGCCACCAGCTTCTCTAGGAGAATGCCGTGGGAGACAGTGTCAGAGGCTACCACCATGTCCTGGTGCAGCCATGAGTGCACCAAGGGAGACCCCAATTTGCTGCACACAGCAGCTTGGAGTGAAGGTGGGTGTCCCGCTGCAACACCCATAACCATCTGGCCATCATGGTCACAGTGGGAGCCTGGTGAGTGGGATGTGGAGAGGAGAGGAAGGAGGTCCCCTCCATCTCCTTCCACACTGCAGGAGGGAAAAGAAGCTGCAGGAAGGACGGAGTCAGGAGCCCACATCTCCTCCCCTGCAGAGTGGGGCTGCAGCATGGTGATGAGGCCACCAGATCAGCCTACAAGAGATCACGCCAAAACCCCCCGTAGATGACAGCTATATATGCCCACAGGTGACAGCCCCCATCAAGAGCAGTTTTCCATACCATGGCCAGCAAACCCTCATGTCGCCTACAGACTGCCACTGGAATAATGAAGCCGAGATTAATTCAAGGACCTTTGTATTTTGTTTTCACGTCCCACATGTGCAGCTTCCAAGGCATGGGCCAGCCCTGCAAACGGGCCAACGCGTGGATGGGCACGGTCCCCGTGCCTCACTGCTTTGCAGGCTCTGCTCTGACCCTCTGCCATGCTAGAGGGGGTTCCTGCAATGCGCATCTCGCCCGCTCTCCAGGAGGGTCCAGTCCAGCCTGTCGGCATGGAAAGATTTTCTTCCAGCTTTGCTAATGAACTCACCTCTTCTTCAGAGACCTCTACCTAGCAGGAAGGAGACAGCTTTTAACGAAATCAGCTTGCTGCTTGAATCCTCATCAAACACGGATGAGACGCTGAAAATGCCATTATGGTAGATCCCCAGGAAAGGAGGCCAGGACCTCACAAGGAGGAGGTTGCTCTATTCAGTGTGTGAGTGCAGAAAGGGGGATGTAAGTTTTGAAGGCACTGAGCACCGACAGCATGGATAAAAAAAGCAGGTATTTATTCCAGAAAACCCAGCTGAGATTTCTCTCCCAGCCAATCGATGGGATCCCTGAAAGACGGAGAGGTAACAGAGCCTGAGCTGCGTTTGGGCTGTATTTAGTGGCCCAGATCATCACTCCTCTTGCAGGGCAGAGCGAGATGTGGCCAGCACATGGGTCTCACGCAAACCCTGCCAGGTCCGGGCACCGATGCTTTTTGGGTGGCTCCGGCTCCCGTGCAGAGCTCCTGTGAGCCAGCCCTGCTGAGCAGGCATCCCCATGGGAGATGTCACTGAGACCAGTGACCAAACCCTACCGATCCCAGCAGGGATGGGGCTTCCCTCTGCTCTGACTTCCCATTGCAAACCATCCCCTTCCCAAGCACCGCGGGGTGGTCGCTTCTGTTGATGAACATTTATAGAGATTGACTGTGCTGTTTTCATGGTCATTTCTGTGTCACAAAATTGGCAATTATCAAATATCAAAGTAATTTTCACAGAGAACAATATCTTTCAGAGTTTGCCAGATTATTACCCTAAGCAGATTGAAACACCGCTATCAGGGAGGAGTTTACTATTCACCCCGGCCAAAAAATCAGTCTAGGGACAGAAGGTAGTCATCAGGTTTGTCACCTGACTGCCTAATATATGTCAAATATGAGACATACTTTGTGCAGCAGCAATAAAGTAGTTTTAGGTGAAAAGGCAAAAAGGAGATGGATGCTGGAGAGAAGTGACTCTGCAGATGTGTCCTGATGCATCCCCGTGCCGTTCGTGCCGCACCGCAGAAAGGTGTCGGCCGGGAGCAGGCTGCATTTTCTGCCACTCAGGCTCCTGCACAAGCCCAGCCCGAGCTTGGACCATCCCAGCGTGGCTGCTGGTGGTGTCCCCCTTCCTCCCCTGTCCTCGCCCCAAAACCTCCAGACAAAATTCCCTTTTCCCAAACACAAGGGAAATCCCCACAGCAGCTCCAAACCCGCCTCCCCCTGGTCCCGCACCCGCTTTGGCAGCGGCTACCAGAGCAGTTACACGCTCCTGCGCACAGCCCTTGTCTCCTGCTTTAAGCAAACTCACCTCTGTTCTGACCTTTACCTAACAGCAGGAGATCCTTGTTCAGTGACAAGTTTCAGTGAATTTGTTTTATACGGTCATAAATTAGGGAATAAAATGTCTCTGCCACCTTTCTGTGTTTCCAGCGAGCCACGGGAGGGTTTTCTCATCGCTTCTCCCCAGCTGTAAACTCAGCCCTTCGCACCACATTCGCCGTGCGAATGGGAAAGGTGGGGATTCTCCCCGACATAGAAGTTTTTTGAACTTCGAGGTCAAAATCCTGGCTGCGCTGCAGCTGATAACCAAACTTCCCACCCCCTTCCCACCATGCGTAAGGCTGAATAACCCTTCTTGTCCCTTTTTTTTTTCTATCTTTGCAAGCCCACCAAGAAAAATAAAAGATGCAGAAGCCAGTCCCTCTGCAGACATCCCCGACTCTCGTGGCGTAAGCGGCTGACAGCAGACAGACCCACATCTCTCCCCTGCCTGCACCCAAAGGCTGCATACCCGCTCCTGGGCCACTGGGGACACAACGAATTTATGTAAAAGGGAAATGCTGCCTGTCCCCTGCTCACCTATCTGTATTCTACAGACACCAATCACCCAAACACCTCTAAATCTTCCTGGTAAAAGAATATCAAAGCCACAATCCCTATGGGAAAATCCTAGCTTGGATAAAGAAAACGAAACCTCATTCACACAAGTGTGGCAGCTCTGGACTTTATCGATGTCATGTAACGTGGGTGCCATAAATCCCCATACTAAAAACCAAGATGCATTGATGCTAACTCGGTTTTATTTTTGCTTTCTCACTTGTCAAAATCCTAACAGCAAGCCAGACTTGCATAAAATATTCAAACTCTATATAGAGCCAAAATTCTTTGTGAACACAGTGCAAGCAGCTTCTGCATGACCCTGTTTGGCAGAGGCCTGTTTGGAACGGGAGCCCTCGCTGCATTAATTCTCTGGTTGCTGCCTACCTATGGTTTCTGCAACAACACTAGTTAGTTAAGTTAGTTAGTGAAAGAAAAATCAAATTAAACTGGTTTAAAGAGAACCAGTTGAAGCCGGGGAAGCTGCGTGCTGGAGTGATGCCGTGTCAGCTCTCCCTTTCTCATCTTTTGCTGTCGTTTCTGCTTGCTGAGTGCCGCCTTGGTGGGACCTACTCTGTTCATACTCCCTGCATGGGAGAGCAGGGCTGTGCAGCGCTGAGACACCTCACAGTCACGCCTAGGCAGCTCTGGGCCCAGCTCTTTCTTTTTTAAATTGCAGCGTGGCTTAAAATCACAGCATCAAAAGGAAGGCCAGAAACCAGGTAGCCCGTTGGTTTTCTGTGTCTTATATTTGGCTGTACTTCTTTTCTCTTTTATTATGTTAGTCAGGTGCTTAACAAATAAAATCAATTCTGGACTTATAAAAAGCAATTGGAAATGTCTAGTCTTTTATAGTGAAATCTCAACTGAAGCAGCCCACAGCACTTAGAGAAAAATCAATCATCATTTCCATCCTGCTTTGCGTGCTACTAAAATTAAGAATTGATGTTTGGCTGCAAAGGAAAATTATTTCAAGAGAACCACCTTAGCAACAGTTTTCAGTGTTCATAAAACTCCTGTTTACGGTTCTTCTCATCACAGACAAACTCCTACATTCCACCATGAATTATAAATATTAATGGATGATCTTGATTTACATACAGTTTCCATCTTAATGGGCATCAAAACTGCAAGCAGGGCAACAGCACCACTTATGGTAATAGCAAGTAGTAAACAAGTCCTCAGCCTGAAGATGTCATAAACCAAAGTGTTAAATGCCCCTGTAATTACAGCCTCTCCCACATCCAAATGAAACTTCGTATTATTTTGCCAGTGGCCTTTTCATAAAGACAGAAAGCCTGACAAGCTGAAGTGAGGCATCTGAAGAAGCACTTAATTCTGATGTGGCCTAACTATTTTAGTAACGTGCTCTGTCCAGTTGAAAGCACTGCTGCCCACATCTTCTTTGATTTATTGCATCAAAGCCTACGTAACTTGTATGATATTATGTGCGCACCACATTAATATTCCTCTAGTACATGCCCAGCCACACTGAAAACCACCCTTTTCCCCTAAATAATTTCCGGCCCACCAGCTGTGTTTGTGTTTATTAATAAACACACAGGTGATTGCCACACCACCACCTGGAAGCCGTTGTTTATCCCACGCGCAGGAGCCAAGCAGCAGCAGCAGCCCGGGCCGCCTGACACCCTGAGCCGCGGCACGGCGTGCTCCCCCCCGCTCCCCTCTGCCAGCGGGAGCTGCTCCCACCCGGCTCTCGACAGACATTTTCTCAGCCCCTCTGTGGTGGGGCTTGTGGTGGCAACAACAGTTACCTCGCTTCAGCAGGGCTCGCAATAAACCTGCAGCTATATCAGGAGGCAGAGCAGCGATTTGGGAGGAGGTAGTCCTGTCTGCCTCCCAAATCCGCCCCAGCGTGCTCGGCTGCCTGAAGTGCTCTCAGAAACAGTAAGGAGGCTGATGAGCGCTGCACCAAAAGCAGCTTTTTCACAACCAGCTCCGTTTTGATCCAGCTGGCTCTCCCAGCCACTGCTCTCTCACTGCCCGTCAGTCCCAGGAGCAGCGATTCAGTCCTGTCCTCCTCTGCTCATCCCTTGTTTTGGTCTTTGCTGTTCACAGCCCGATTCACAGGTCGAGAGACAAAAGCATTTTGCAATGGACAGCTCAACTCTCTTATAGTTAGCGATATTTTTTTCCATGAAAATATTTTACAAATGCTTAGTGGGCTGCAGCCACTAATTACCACACTTCAATTAGTGCAATGAGTGCCTGTGATGTTGCCTCCATGGAGTCCACCTCCTCCATGGCCACGGTGGCGGCGTGCTCCCACCTTCCCGGCTCTCCCTCTGACGCCAGTGCAGAGACACTGACTCTGTCCTGTCCTGCTTTTCTTGCAACTCACATACTGTATCTGTTTCAAAAATACTTCAGTCAACTTTTAGAATTCAATAACTGACTTTGATAGAGAAATTACTGTTCCAGTATATGGTAAATGACAGTGGTCTAGAACACTGTTAAATTTAAGTCTGGAAAATGAACTTTAATAAAATGCGCTCCAGTAATGTACTGCGACAGCTTTTAGTGAAATCAGCTCCAGTAGTTTGATTCTCCCAGGAATGCAGCAAGATATACTCCAGCAGCCTTGAGCCATGCAATAAGCAAGCAGACAGCTTTATGATAAATAGCCCCAGAAACCTAAATTACAGCTGCAGCAAATGAACAATATGTCCAAATTACTCGGTGGCTTTTCATTGCCGCCATGGAGCAGAGTCGTGGGCAGCCGCGCCGGTACACAAGTGAGCACTGACACCTAGTGGGACAGCCCCGGGCGAGGAGCTTTGGGGTAAAGTGAGTTTATTTTAATAAAGAACATCAAGAACAGCCATCCCTCCCTGATGCTAAACGCAATGAGAAGACGAAGTGCTGGGTTATTTGTGCCCCTTCCTCTCCTGTGAGCAAGCTGCTTCAGTTTTGATTTCTACACGTTGCACCTTTGCCAGGCAATGGACTGGCTTATCACTTCGCTTCTTGTTTCTGCTCTCCCTGCCAGGGTTCCACCTCACTCCTCCTCACCTGTGGGCACAGCACCGATACCCCCAGGGGACTCACTCCTTTTGCAGGGAAGCGGGCTGCAGTGAGCCCGGCTGCCTCGGAGCCAGCCCTGAGCTGACGCCAGGGCGCATGCCAGCATCTGAAGGCCACGGCCAGCTCGGGTGACACCACCACAGGGCTCCATGCACAGGCTTGCATGCTGGCTTCTCTGAAGCAGGTCCTGATGCATCGTGCAAACCTCTTGGAAAGCTGGATTTGAAGCAGAGGGAGAAAGAGCATGAGGATGATTCTCAGGAGGAAGGTTTACAGGCCAGGAAACTCCCAATTGCTTCACAAATATTCTGGGCCATTTCAGCCTCATTTCCAGTCAGGAACTGTGGAGAAGCAGTACCAGGAACCTCCTCCCACATGGGACAAGAGCCTTCCCAGGCAGCTGGCACCATCACTGGTAACGCATCATTACTATAGAATCATAGAATGATTAAGGTTGGAAAACACCTCTAAGATCATCGAGTCCAACCGTCAACCCAACCCCCCCATGCCCACTAAACCATGTCCCCAAGCGCCTCATCTACACGTCTTTTAAATCCCTCCAGGGATGGGGACTCCACCACTGCCCTGGGCAGCCTGGGCCAAGGCCTGACCACTCTTTCAGCAAAGACATTTCTCCTGATGTCCAACCTAAACCTCCCCTGGCACAACTTGAGGCCGTTTCCTCTCGTCCTATCGCTGTTACTTGGGAGCAGAGACCAACCCCCCCTCGCTCCAACCTCCCTTCAGGCAGTTGTAGAGCGCGATGAGGTCTCCCCTCAGCCTCCTCTTCGCCAGGCTGAACACCCCCAGTTCCCTCAGCCGCTCCTCATAAAAACGCCACAGAGTTTGTTACATTTATTTCCAGGTCTGAGCGCTACACCTCCAGCACTGCCAGCTCCCCCAGCGCCTTCCAAGCCACCCAGGAGGCCCATTTCTGCCCTTGGGCGTCCCCCCCGTCCCTGCCACGGGGAGTTACGGCCTCCCGGTGAGTACCGCAGGAACCTCCCCCTTCTGTACGGAGGTCACTGCAGTTACTTCCAGTCCGGCCGATAATTACCGCAGTCAGAGCCCCGAGCCCCGCGCCCGGCCGCCCCTCAGGCGGCGGCACCAACACCCCGGCCGCGGCCACCGCCGCCTCCCCGCAGTCCCCCCGCAGCGCCCCGGAAGCAGACGGGCAGCGCACGGCGCTTCCGGCGGCCTGCGCATGCGCTGCCCACCCCGGCCGCTCNCGGCGGGTGCCGGCGAGGCGGCGGCGGGCGCGGCCATGGCCGTGCTGCGCTCGCTCGGCTCCTTGCTGTGCCTCTGCGCGCTGCGGCTCCCGGCGCCGCCGGCGGGCACCGGCGCGGCCGCCCGCGGGCTGGACGTCGCTTCCTACCGGTGAGTGCGGGGCTGGGCGGCGGGACCGAGCTGCGGGACCGAGCCGGACCGGGGCTGAGCGGGCTGTGCTTGTGCCTCAGGGAGCGGGTGCGCGCCATGTTCTATCACGCCTACGAGCACTACCTGGAGAGCGCCTTCCCCTACGACGAGCTGCGGCCGCTGACGTGCGACGGGCAGGACACCTGGGGCAGGTAGGGCCGCCCCCGGGACGGGGCATCGGGCCCGGGGCGCCCCGCTGCCGGGCGCCCCCTCCGCCGCGCCTCACCTCGCTTCTCTCCCCGCACAGCTTCTCCCTCACGTTGATCGACGCCCTGGACACCCTGCTAGTGAGTACGAGCTGCCCCCCACCCCCGGGGCTCGGCCCCGCGGCTGCGGCCCGGCCTTCAGCCCGCTCAAGGCCGCGGTCAGCCTCCTTCACACCTGGTTCTTACGCGGTGGTGACGGAAAGTCAGTTATGAATTGGCTGTGGAGGTTTCGTTGCAGCCCTGGGAGGCAGGTGGCCAGAGCTCCCTGCCCTGACCCCTTCTAGCTCTGGGATAGAGACCTAAAGTGAGCAATGAAAATGTTTTGAAATGTTTTGAAATCAGGTGAAACAGTTGCGCTTTTTTTTGAGGCCATTTCCTCTCGTCCTATCGCTGTTACTTGGGAGAAGAGACAGACCCCCCCTCGC
Source organism: Pelecanoides urinatrix (assembly GCA_013400755.1). NCBI lineage: Eukaryota > Metazoa > Chordata > Aves > Procellariiformes > Procellariidae > Pelecanoides > Pelecanoides urinatrix. Next base: position 94,607 of record VZTQ01000419.1, on the reverse strand, counting down.
TCCAACCTCCCTTCAGGCAGTTGTAGAGCGCGATGAGGTCTCCCCTCAGCCTCCTCTTCTCCCGGCTGAACACCCCCAGTTCCCTCAGCCGCTCCCCATCAGACTTGTTATTGCAACTTATGCAAGAGTGAGATTCAGCTGCCTAAACACAGCGCTTAAGGTGTCCAAGCTCTTTGCAGATACCCAACATATGTGACATGTGCCAAGGCTGGCAGATACGTTGCAGAGCTTGTAGAGTATTTGTACCTTTCTGGAGTAGCAGCCTTGCAGGTTATCACAGGGCATCTCAAATGGTGTAGGATGCAATCCCACTCTCCACAAGCAATAAGAGGCCCTTTAGTGCCTAACTCATCTATAGATTCTTATATGGAGGCATCTTAGCCTCAAATTGAGTCTTGCCCTCGGTAACTTTTTAAGCCCTGTGAAATTACTCCTATTACTGACAACGGGGTCCATATGCTTAAGCATATGAAGGCCTGGAGTTTTAAACCGTTAGCCTGCAGGAGAGAGGATGGTCATATCTATCCACATACATCATGTACAAAATTTACACAAACTGACCTTGCTCTGAAGTTGGCATTGTAATAGAAAAGTAGTCAGTATGTTGGAAAAGAAGTTGGATTAATGCAACAGATAATGTATATTTTACAACAAAGAGGAACACTTGTTAACACCTACTGTAGTGGATAGTAAAAAAATAGTTAATTTGTAAATAGTAGAATTAGCCCCTAACATTGAATTGCGCCTCTGTTTTCCTGTGAACTCTCAGCCTTATTCTCTCTTGTCCCGCTCCCCCTACAGATCTTGGGAAATGTTTCCGAGTTCCAGCGAGTCGTCAATGTACTGCAGGAAGGGGTGGATTTTGATATTGATGTCAATGCATCTGTCTTTGAAACTAATATTCGAGGTGAGGTGGGTTTTTCTGTGGTGTTTATGCTGGATTACCTTCCTGTATGAGTCTCTGAACTGTACACAGAGGTAACGCGAGGTAGGGGTCAGAGTGAATTTGTAATGGAGTATAACAGGACATGTAAACACACAGAAGAATCCTGAACAAATGTCACTTCCTTTTTGTCCTTGCACATCACCTTGCTGCTTCCTGCCTCAACACAAACAGAAGACATGGCAGTTTCAATATTCTGGTGCCAGGTTTTAAGCTTTGGAATAAACATCTCTTCCACTGAAACAGTAAAAATTGTATACTATCTTTTTTACATACTGTTTTGGAATAGAGATTGTTAATTTCTTGCTTTAGCATCATAAAGTGAAACTTGTCTTTTTTCTTGAAAATCACAAGGACCTTTGGAGTCTTGTACCCAGTTGAACACCTAACTGCTTTGGTACTGTCCAACTAAAAGACACTGGCAGGGAACAAAACTGTTAGTTAGGCTTTTTTTGTTTTTTCCTGTCAAATATTGGTGAGCCAGTTTTTGCAGCAGTGTAATTTCTCTGTGTTTGTGCTTGGTATGTGACAGTAGACAAGCCTGTGAAAAGGGCTAATAACTCCCTGCCTCTGTCAGTCACACTGAAATTCTTGACACTGGCCTAGACATTTTTCTCCAAGGAATTTAAGAAGGTACACTGTATTACTTTACACAAACATAGCATTAAGCTGTCTGGAAGAAATGAAACAGAATTCCTCTCATAGAGGTTCGTGTTCATCACAGTGTTAGCTTTCTGATTGTCTGCTGGGCAATGCAGATATAGTAGGGCAAGTGGGATCTGATGCTTTTACAACAATTGAAGATATATATCTGCTACCCAGTGCAAACAGGCAGGAAGAAACAAACCAACCACTCTTTTTTGTGGCATACTGCATTAGGCTGTTAAAGATGAGCCATCTCACTTTCCTTCTCCATAAACGCTGCCTCTGCATCATGATAAATACAAATAAATAGAACTGGTTTCAGATTTCATTCCTTCCCCACATTCTTTAATGGTATTCTTACTGTGCACCTTCCAGTGGTGGGTGGTCTCCTCTCCGCTCACTTGCTGTCGAAGAAGGCTGGCATTGAAGTAGAAGTGGGCTGGCCGTGCTCTGGACCTCTCCTCAGGATGGCGGAGGAAGCGGCTCGCAAGCTCCTGCCAGGTGAGAACTTGTCTGGTTTGTGTTGCTGTGCTGTAGTTCATGAGGTGACTGGTGTGTTTGATGGAGATGGCTTGATGTGTAAACTCATAAAACAGTCCTGCATTCCCTGAGCTCAAAGCAAGTTTAGCTTGCGGGGAAAACATTGTGAAGTGCATGATACCAGTCGTATATATGCATGCCAAGTGTTGTATGCGCTTAACACATCAGTCTGTTGCTTGCTGAGGGGAAATATATGTAATATAAATAATAAATAAAGGCTGTGAAACAGCAGCTTGTAAAGACAAGAAGGTGCAGCCTTATCTACCCCTTTGTGGGCTGCTGCTGGGATGAGTGCCCTGATAGCACGGCACTGTTTCCCTGTGTGGTGTGCACCCTGGGCTACCGCTGAGTAATCACAGGCTCGGTGTTTGCACTTCCCTGACCAGTGTGTTTAGTCCTATTTTGACTACCCTGCTTGGGCTGTAAAAAAAGTAGGGATGCAGTCTGCTGCTCTGGGCAAGGTGGAAGAGATCTGCAGTACCTTCCCAGGACTCTGTGTAGCCTGGGGTACCCTTTCTGCCCCTCCCAGGATCACACTCTGCTTCTGATTTCATTCTTTGCAGTTACTGCAATTGCTCCAGTCCCGCTTCTTGCCTGTGTGCAGTGGAATGTGAGGCACATGTTTGCTTGACAGTCTGTCAAACGTAACAGCGAACACTCATTTGAACCAAAAATATAATATTTCAGCTTTTCAGACCCCAACGGGGATGCCGTATGGAACAGTGAACTTGCTGCACGGAGTAAACCCTGGGGAAACCCCAGTTACCTGTACTGCTGGAATTGGTACATTTATAGTGGAATTTGCCACTTTAAGCCACCTTACTGGTGACCCAGTGTTCGAGGATGTTGCCAGGAAGGCTTTGAAGGCGCTGTGGAAAAATCGCTCAGATATTGGGCTGGTGAGTGAGGAATGGACTTTGAATTTGCTGGCTTGCTTTTTGTATAGTTTTGTGGATACAATTCTAAGCATAAACAGAGAGGAGACAGAACTAGATAAATAACCATAATGCTAATGAGTGGGCTGAAGTCGCATGTTTGACATTGTTCCTGAACACCTGCAGCATCCACATCTCTGCTTTAGTGATGCAACCCGACATTATGCCATTGTTCTGTTCCATAACAGATGTGGTTGGGGGACAAATGCCTTCTACTGGGTATTGCAGTTTTTGTAACAGCAGCTGTAACAGATTAAATAAAAGGTCTGTCTGATGCCTGGTGTGACAACAGCCTACGGAAGAGAATAAGAGCACAGCAAGTGCAACAAGATACTCCCATCCTTACAGCTTTGGTGTTTTGGGAATATCCAGAGCTAGCAGCATTATCTCTGCATAGTGTTCACTATCTCCTGGTCAATCTTTCTTCAGTTCATTTCTACAGCTGCTTTTTGAACCTATGTGAGCTCCTAGTGTTGCATATGTGAAGTGGAAGAGATTTATTCATATGCTGTATGAAGAAGTGTTCCTTTTGTTTGCTTTGGGATCTGTTTATTTTTTTGTTTATGCCCCTAATCCTTGTTCAAGAAAGAAACTGAATAGCTGGGTTTTTTTCATCTTTGTTAAGCAAGTCACAATTGTGTATTATATTCTCCATCATCTGGGTCTCTTTCTAGGCTGAAGAGGCCCAGGTTAGAAGGATCTATTTAAATATTAGCATGGCAGCTCTCATGCGTTTGACATCCTTGGCCTCCATCCCTGTATCTGTACCTCTTCATCCTCCTCTACTCTTTTGTAGTATGTGAATTAGGACCAGGTACATCATGTTGAAATTGTGCATTTTTACATTAGTGTAATGGTGTTTTGTTTTGGCCAGTGCAGCGTTTATATTGGAAGCACAAAATTCCAAAGTTGTGTTTTCTACAGTTTGTACTTCTCTGATACTGATAGATGTGGTCTTGTCGTGGAGAAAATGCTAGTTGGTATGAACATTGTGAATCTGTGAAATGGACAGTCTGAGAGAAGGTCAAGGTTTTCTTGTGTGGTTGAGTTGTGGGGATTTTTTTAATCATAATTTAGTAGATTAGCTTTATTTCTGCTTTAACCTCCTCTTTCCTCCTCCCCTCACTTCTTCCAGGTTGGTAACCACATTGATGTGATAACTGCCAAGTGGGTGGCCCAAGATGCTGGCATCGGGGCCGGAGTGGACTCCTACTTTGAATACCTTGTTAAAGGAGCCATTCTCCTGCAGGACAAGGAGCTGATGTCCATGTTTCTAGGTGAGCAGTTTGTTTTCTGTGTGAAGGGTCCCAGGAACGCCTCCTTGGCTGCACCTGTAAGAGCTTTGCACGTGGGACTGTGGAAGAACAAGATGACTAATCCAATAGGGTACATTCAAGACTGTTCCTGAAGCCTTTGTTGTAATATTTTTGAACAGTCTGTGTTACAAAGAGTTACCAAAGTGAGCATCCCGAGAAGTCATTCATTTGACATGGCTCAAGTGAAAAAGGGGCTTCTCTCATCTGAAAAAAGGATTTTTTTTTTTGTTGGATTACCTACCCATCTATGTTTCTTTATAGAATATAACAAAGCTATCAAAAATTACACAAAGTTTGATGACTGGTACCTCTGGGTTCAGATGTACAAAGGAACAGTGTCCATGCCTGTGTTTCAGTCCCTGGAGGCTTACTGGCCAGGCCTACAGGTAAGAGCTGTCATACCAGTAGCATATGGTGATTTTGTTCATCTGTCTTGGGTTGGTCTTTAATATGCAAGTTACAAATACAGCCCTCATCTGTGCTGATTGAAGAGTTTGTTTTGATCTCTGGTGAATCTATAGTAGTCTGAGCTTGTAGAAGAGCAGATGTTGACTTTATCCATGGTCTATAAAGGAAGTCTCCCATTAAGCATGATGGGAGAGCAGTTTTGTTGTAGCAAACTCCACTGACAGTGATCTCATAATCCAGATGGGAATGTAAGGTAAAAGAAAATCACACCTCTTTTTCCACCACCTTATAAATGCTTTATTTGTGTGAATACTTTTCTACTGAGAGGTTTGCTTTCTCATCAGTACTTATGTTTGGTCTGGGACTTTGTTATCCCCACTGAAATACACTGGATGCTGTGATTGACTAAAAGAAATGTTGACTGAAGAAACCCAGCCTTCCGCTAACTAAAAATCAAAGAGACTTCATATTATTTAGGTGTGCGGAAGGTGATCCAATGGAAAAGCAGCACCTATCTCCTTAATTCTATCTATTCTTAAGGCATCATGCCTAAATATTACTTACATCATTCAGACCTGCTGAACAACCCATTTCTGTCACCATCTCTTGCTTTGAATATAGGAGTGTTATTGCATCAATTCCTCTGCTGTTTCTTCTTCACCTAGATGTTGCTTTGCTACTTGTTTCCTCTCTCTCAGAGCCTAATTGGGGACGTAGATAATGCCATGCGAACCTTCCTCAACTATTACACTGTCTGGAAGCAGTTTGGTGGGCTGCCTGAGTTCTACAACATTCCCCAGGGCTATACAGTGGACAAGAGAGAAGGATATCCACTCAGGCCCGGTAAGCAGAAATGAAATAAAAAGGAACGTGGGCTCCTGCTTTTGCTCTGGTGGTAAGATCAAATGTTAGCAACATCTGCCCTCCAAAAGTTCCTCCCCAGTTTTGCTTTGACTTAGTTCCTGCATGCATTTTACCAGTGATTTCCATAGTCAAAGCTACACATTTTGCTTTCTGCCACTAACAAAGGCAGGGCTACTTTTTAAAGGAAGCAAACCATGGCGCTACTATATAAAGGGGGCCTGTTAATGAATTGCGTTCACAATGTAGGATTTGACACGTTTAAGTGTTAGACTGTCTGACATGGGATGTTTTAAAGTCAAGCAAAATATTAATGTGACTGCCTGTGTCCTTTAAATTTAGGAAGTGAAAGTGAGTATGAATAGACCACACTAGTTCTGTTGAGTTCCTGAAACAAACTCATTCTAGTTGCACTAGTAAAGCTCAACATACAAGAGGGATTATATGTCGTCTGTGATACTGCAATGAAATGATCTGTCTTTTTTTCTGTTTTTTATAACTCTGACAAAAAAAAAAAAAACACACCTGATTATTAGGTCAGTAAAACTTTGTAAATGAGAATAATTAATTTCCTTTTGGTATGAGTGTTCAGGTGACATCCACATTGGACACTTCTATCCAAAATACTCATCAGCATTAACTTTCAAATGTATTATAGCATCCAAAAAGACATGTTTCTTTAGTAAGTAAACACAGCACAGTGCGTGTGTTGCCTATATAGAGTATCTCCATAGTGCCTGTTTTTGTGGTGTTTTAGATACCCCTGTTTCCGAGGCTTATGGTATTGTTTAAAAATATTTTGGGGGTTGAATTTCTTGTTTGTAATCCTTTCTAGAAGCATCTTTCTTTTCTTCCTTTGACAACTGAGTTTTAATCCTTTTCCCTTTTGCTCCCCTCCCACTCTCTGAATGTGGGAATGGAGCATTATTCACTTTTACCTGAGCTGTTGCAATCTGGTTAGAGTGCATTTCTTTGTAGCACATCCTTAGTAAAAGCAAGTATCTGTGCTTTGAGCCAGAGGAAATACAAGGCAAGGTAGGCTGTTTACCTGATCATCTTAAAGTAGTATTGTTAAATTAGTTCAAGGAATATCTCGTCTTCTTTGTGTACGCGGTTTGATTTGCTTGCAAATGTTTGGGGTTTTTTTGCAGAGCTGATTGAGAGTGCAATGTATCTGTACCGTGCTACAAGAGATCCCACGCTCTTAGAACTGGGAAGAGATGCAGTGGAGTCAATAGAGAAAATCAGCAAGGTGGACTGTGGATTTGCAACTGTAAGTGCTAAATCAACTGCTAAGTCAGCTAAATGGCTGCTAAAAATCAGCTTTTAGAAAGTGTTCTCATGAGTGGTGTTTTGCCATTAAGTCGAGTGATCACTTTGACCGAAACATGACTTTTTTTTCAAACAAACCCCTTGTATTTCTCTGTGAAGCTGATCTGGTAACCGCTGGTCATGTTTCTTGTAGTAACTTCCCTCACAGCCTGAACAGCGAGCCAAATTCTGTCATTGGCTGTTGCACCAGAGCCCAAAACATGGGAAAGCATCAGAAGCTTCTCCTGCCTCCTGTATCTTGGTAGCTACTAGGTGTTCCAGCTCAGCAGGAAGGCTCACATGCAGGTTGTGTGATTCTGCTTTTCCACTGTGCCTTGAAAATCTGATCAAACACAAGGGAACTGCAGTGAGTGATTTCTCTGAAATCATTTAGTACAAGACTTCAAACATACTATCAAGCTCTGTTTTACAAAAAACTCCTTATAAATATTGGGAATTAGGCCTTATGATTTGGGAAGTAGGTAAAAGCCTTATGATTTTTTTTTTTTGGTGGGGGCAATGATGGGAAGCTTACTCACTGTTCTCCCTACCCAAGTAGGAAGTGCATTTCTGCTGATTGTTAGTTTTCTGTTCCTTACCACTGGACTATGCTAATTCAAAACATCTGAATCCTTGTTGATGTATTTTAAACAGTTGTATGCAAATACAGGGTGAATTGGTACCATACTGTGCTGTTTAATGGAAATTAATTGCAAGCTGGTTTTACTTTTCCCCCTAAGTTCATAACTTACTGCATTTGATATAACTGTAACCCACTGTATTTCTTCTCTGGTAGATCAAAGACTTGAGAGATCACAGACTGGATAATCGCATGGAATCCTTCTTTTTGGCTGAAACAGTAAAATACTTGTACCTGCTGTTTGACCCAGACAACTTCATTCACAATGATGGATCAGTCTTTGATGTAGTGATTACACCATACGGGGAATGTGTCTTGAATGCTGGAGGATACGTCTTCAACACTGAAGCTCATCCTATAGACCCTGCTGCGCTGCATTGCTGTAGGAAGCGGAAGGAAGAGCAGTGGGAGGTGGAAGACTTGATGCGGGAATTTTACTCACTGAAGAAAAACAAGAAATTCACTTTAAAAAGAGCTTCTGACCATGGTGAAGGGGAAAGTGCAAAAGACCCTGAAGATGCCTCTTCAGAAAAAGGTGGAGAGAAGAGAAACTCTAAGAAGAGCTCACACTCCCTCCTGAGTTGCCCCAGTCAATCTTTTAACTCTAGACTTGCAGTACTGGGACAGGTCTTCCTGGATAACGCCTGATTCTATTTTCATTATCAGTTTAAATTATTGATTCAGACTCTGGGAATGTATTTTTATAGTTTCATAATGGAAAAAGTCATACCTCACAATGTGAATTGTATTATGAAGTGAAACAGCTTCCCATTAAATTCTGCAACTGCTGGTCCATAGAATGTGGTTCAGGTATCAGCTCTTAATGCTGTAGAGTTGCTAATCTAAAACCAATTGGTTGCCTGAATAGCAAACAGGTGCTCAGAAAGAGAAGTCTACAGGTTAGAGGTACCTTGTTTATTTTGTTGTGAGTTTGAAGTTTTACAGGCTTATGCAGAGTCCACAGCTTACTTTGCTCTATAAAAATGAGCCTGAGCTGTTCCCTGTCATAAGGAGAAAAGCACAGATCACTGGCTGTAGCTTCGCTCCGAGACTACAAGTCTCCTCTGAGATGTGCTCCACCTTTTATCTTTGGCCTCTTTATGAATATGCAGTTAGCCTGGGAGATTGATGACCAGTTGAGAAAACTTTTTGATTTTGAGGTGGAGGCTTAGATTTGTGGATCTAGCATGTCTGTCAAGCATGAAGGATGGCATGGCAGTTGCGACATAGAGACCAGTTGCGACACAGACAATTGCTCGGCTCCTCTGTACGTAGAATCAGTGTGGGTCAGTACCACCTGCCTGAAACCAGTTTAGTAAGCGTCCAGGTAATGTCATCTGCAAACTGAGGTGGAGCGTGGACTAGAAAAGGTTTGATTTACCCTGCACTGGAGCTTGCATTCTTCTTACAGAATCTAACATGCTTTTCCTATGAAATTTCCCCTCTTCCTTCCCCTTTTAAACTTCCCTCTGGGGCCTTGCTTGTATAACTCCGCATCGGCCACCGCAGTCAGTGAAGCTGGCCTCGGGGTGGACCAGCTGAGCTGTATGTTTCGTGCATAAGGGCAGGATGGAAGGGGGCTTGGTTCAGACAAGCGCAACTCTCCCTCGGTGCAGGAGGCAGCTGAACAGTTCATAAGCTGCTCCCTGCAGCAGGCAGTGAGGGAGCTCCTTGTGACCCTTCCTCTAACAGAAACCAGGCTGCATTTCTGTCTTTTTCTTGACAGGTGAAAGGCATGAAACCTCTTGGTGTTCATCTGACTTGACAAAATCAAATGTGTTCTTAGTGTCTTTTCGACAGGTGTATGCAATGATGAGAAAGAGAAAGCAGTAGTGTTACAAAGAGATTTTCTTTTTAAAGAAAAAGGGGGTGGTGGCAGAAAAATTATGCGCTTTCTTCAAGCCTGCTGGAAGTTGAGTCTGGAGCAAGCACAAACAAGCTATAGTCATTTGTGTTAGACATACAAGATAAATAAATCCATGTGGCCAGTGAAATACTTAAATACAACTGGGTCAATGCCCAGGTCTTTGCTGATGTGGGGTTGCTTTGGGAAACTATTGGTTTTTGTCTCGATCTCTTCTAGAGCTGTAAAGTTACATAAAATCTGCACTCCTACCCTTCAGGATAGGAATTCTGTTGCACTTGTGAGTAAACTACAGTAAGAGACACTTGCAACTTCGGACAGACAGACATATTGGGAGGATTGGTAACCTGTACAGGCCTTTCTAGTTCTATACGTCTCCTTTGCTTTTAGCAGGTGGGAGAGCTGCTGTTCTAGAAATACTGCGTTGATGCAGCTGTTGCAGGGGAGGCACTGAGAGAGGAGCACCTAACATGGAGGCATTGTTAGACAAAGATGGAGCTCTTGTTAGTGGCTCCTTGTTGTAACCATAAGGTTACCTTTTTCTTCTCCAGCTGTTCATATCTCACATGCTATTTATTGCCTAATCTGTAGAACAACAAAATGCAGGCCTTCTCCAATGGCTTCACTCGGTGCTCGGTCCTGATTCTCTCTCAGCATTGCCCCACTCATGAAGTAGAGGAAAACAAAAGACCGACGGGGTAGGCTGCAGATTACCAACACAGTAGATCTCTGCTAACCATGGCATTTTGGTGCCCTCACTTAAGAGGCTCCAGTAGCAGAACCAAGGGGTAGTAGTCTTAGGAGGTAAGATCTGTCCTCAGCACAGTTGGAGCTGAAAGAACTCATCTGTCCACAGCTACTGGTCTACTGTGAGTAATTAGATGGATCTTGATTAGTGCTATGGGATGGATGAGTCAGAATAACACAAGACAGCCTTAATTTTGGTTTGTTCCAGTATTTGAGAGCGACTACTATTTTACTAAGACTTTCTTTTAACAAAAAGAACTGTGATGTGATTTCTTAGGATCCTTAGTAAGCCTTTTCTTTAAATGGAAAACTGTATGACTTGGCCTAGCTGCTGGGGGGCAGAGAGCATGCTTGAGCCGTAGCGACACGTGTACACGTTGTGCTATTTCATAGGCAACGTGACGAAGGACAGATGTTTGAGAATCTCTCTCTAGGGGATGATGGGATGAAATCGCTGGTGGCTGGCTGTCCCACTAGAGATCAGATTCCATTCCCTGTACGTATAACGTAAGAGGTTCTGCTGTTAGTGAACCTGATGGATTCAAAATTACTATCACAAGTCACCTGGGAAAACAAATAAAGCTAAAACTTGTGGTCTCCTGCTGCCTCTCCTCCCAGGGGCCTCACGATGAAGGACATCTGTGGGAAGAGATGGCAGGTCTATTTTGGCATGTTCCAGCTGGAGGGAGAGCTCCAGTGAAGCAATATGGTGAGCGCTTGGTCACGTTAACAGAACGTAGAGTTTTGTCAGGAATCCAAACTGAGATGTGCGTGAAACACAGATGCGTAGTGGTAATTTTGAATGGCTTCCAAAGGAGGCAGGTCAGCACTCAAAAGGTCCCACCTGCAGTGCATACTCATGGCTTCTGTCAAAGGCTGGAAGGAAACTGGATTTTGGTCGAGTTGTGAAAGATAGCACAGAAAACAAATTTCACATTTGCCTGTAATTGTTCTGGGTTCTTTTCTGCACTCTAAGCAGCCTGCAAAGCCCAAAACTTAAGGCCAGATTTTCTGAGGTATTTCAGAAGTAATCGTCTGGATTTGGAGAGGCTGTGGGTTGATGAAAGGTCAGACTATTTTAATGGAGCTAACAAAGGAGAAGATAGAGAAAAAGAGTCAGACCTTTGCATGAATTGCTGGCAAATGCCAAAAAACATACCAAAAAGCAGGGGAAGCACTAGGAAAGGGGACTGAGAGCAGCCTTTTGTATCTGAGGCAGTGCAAGAGAAAAGATTGCTGTGTTTGCATTTCTTCAAATGCAGTGCTTAGTGGCTTTCTGTGAACAGCAGTTTATCTAAACAGCAAGTCATCCGTTAGCAGATCATGCTTTTTACAAATAAAACTGTGATCATCATCAGGCCCACACATTATTTGTGGTGGTGAGGAGTGATGTAAGATGCGATGCTGTAAAATTTTCGAATACATCACCTGGATGCCATCACAGCACTGGTTAGGCAGTGCTGTTAGACATTGTGTTAATCCCTAGTGTCCTTATTGCTTTCTGTTGTTCCTTGCACAACAAAGGGAAGTTAAAATGGAATGTAAACTAAGGTCCGCATGTAAAGCGGTCATGATTTTGGGCACCCATACTGTATGCTGCATTTCTTGCTGTCTCACTGAGAACCGGAGTGGGCTGCTCTGCCGGGTGGGCGACAGCAGCTCTGAGCCTCTAGAGAGGCTGCAGCAAGCGAGGGAGGAGGGCGGCCGCTGGCGAGAGTTGTGTCTTTGGGACCATCGTTACCTCTCAGGTCCCTCAGAGCTGCTGCCTGTACATTAGTCAAGAGCTCGCTCCCAAGTGTCCATCTCCTTTGACTCAGTTTGTGGTTTTTTTAAACCCTTGGAGGCATTTACGCTGTTTTGCTTTGGTGTGGACAACAGCACCGATCTCGGCAGTTTGCGTTGAGTCCAGCTTTCTCCCTGCCTCCCTGGGCAGAGCAGCAAAGCCCTGCCGGGTGCCTGGGCTTCCTGCTGCCACCAGTCTCTGCTTCATCGCCTTTCACTCGATTCAAACGGCTCCTTGGATGCTGCGCTGTGGATTTTAGTTCTGCCTGCGTGTCTGAATTGCTCACCTCAGCTGGTACTAGTAAACGAATATTAAAAGTAACGAAGTAATAGTAAAGCCCGTGGGGGTATTTTAATGGAAATAAACTTGGGCGTGGAGGTGCAGCAGTTCCTGTCAGGGCCCTGCCGCCTCAGCGGCCCCCAGGAGAGATCAACGGGAGGAAGCCCGGAGCGCGGGAAGGGCCGGCGAGTACGCGGACGTGGCGCTCCCGCCCCGCAGCGCCCTCCCCAGGCAGCGTGCGCCCGCTACGGGATGGCGGGGTGTCCCTCTCCTTCCCGGCATGCTCCGCGGCGGCTCTGCGCATGCGCACCCTTCCCAGCCGGACTACATTTCCCAGCGGCCCCCGCGGGCCGGCGGCGGCGCAGTGCGCGCGGGGACCGGGCGGGGGCGCTGCGGAGCGTCCCTCGCGCCGCTCCGTACAAAGCGGCGGGGGGAGGGGGCGCTTCCTGTTTGTCTCCGTCCGAGCGGAGGAGCGGCCATGGCGGCAGCGGCGGCGGGGGGCCCCGGGCCCGGCGGGGGGGGCCGGCGCGGAGCCCGTGCGGCGGCCACCAACATCCTGGCGCAGCTCCGGCACGGGCAGCTCAGCGGCTGCGGCCTGACGCGGGGGGCGCAGGTAGGGGATGGGGGGCGGGCCGGTGGCGCGGCCCCGTGGCGGGGGGAGGCCGCTCCGGTGGCACCTGGGGCGGGAGGGCCGGAGCCCGGTGGGGACTCACTGGGCCTGGGGGTCGGCGCGGCTGGGGGCTCCCGCTGGAACGGGCAGAGCTCTGACCTGGGGCTCCGGCGGTGGGCCGGGGCGGGCTGGCGGAGGCCTGCCGCACCTCCTGCCCCGCGGCCGGCCTCGGGCAGGGCCTGCAAGGCCCCGCTCCGACGAGGGCTGGGAGCGGGTGTTGGCCGACCTTCGCGGCCCCTCGGCGTGGTTGAGCAGCAGCTCAGGGCTGGCAGGCCGCTCCTGGAGCTCCGAGGCCGGGAAGAGCCGGCTGGCCTAGCGGGGCCGGCCGCCAAGGCTGCTCGGAGGCAGCATCTGGCGAAGTGGCCTCTCAGTCCGAGCTCGAGCACTCTGGGGCTCCCCGTCCTCAACCCGGCTTTCGTCCTGGTACTGGCGGGATGGCCCTGCAGCCGCACGCGGTGGGGAGGAAGGATGCCCCTGTGCCTTCGTGCTCCCTTTCCCTCCTTCCCATCCTCGGTCTCACTGTAGAGAGACTGGAGCTGGACAAGCATTTGCCATGCTGTGAAAGAGCCGTCTTCCTGTGCTGCTTTGGTTGGTGATAGAGGTTGTGGCTTTCTCCTGCAAAGAAAGGAAGCTCTGCCTGGAACCATAGCAATGCAGCATCAAAATTTAAGCATTTTTGATGGAGAAAAGCAACCTCACCATACTAGGGCTCAGGAGACCTTTTAGCTCTGAAATGGGATAGGCTTTATGCTGGTGGTTTTCCATGAAACTATTCCAGGTCTATTTCAAATTTGTCATCTTTCCCAGTTGATGCTGGGAAATACCGAGAAATGAAATCAACTCATTAACCTAGGCTTGTGCCTATCGTGTGCTTATGCTGGCTTTTTTAAGAAGCTGCTCACGGGTAATGGACTATTCATTTCTTTTTATGAAGAACAATTGGCATTTATTTTACAGATTAAATGTGAAAAGGTGCAAAAACTTGGAAGCTGAAGCATGGGATAAAGAACTTGCATTTGGGTGGTGATTTATTGAGCTAAATTATTTTAAAAGAGTTGAAATGGAATAAAAAATGGGATTTTTCTAAGTGGTTTTCACTAGTGCAGACAACAGTATTGTCCTTGATTAACAAGGATTCTGAGTAATTACTGAGAGAAGAGTTGTTCATCATAAATGTCTATGCCTCATTTTGTAGCTGAGATAGGTAAAAGAGCAGAAGGTGATTTCTAACAGCTCTTTTGTCCTTATTGTACTGCTCACTCAGATACTAGTTTGGTTAATACTTAAGAAAAAGCAAATAATTTGCATTAATTTAAACCTGGTGTTGTCTCTTTTGAAGGAAGTTATTTCTGCGGGATTGTTTCAGGAGTGTATTTCACATGGCACGTAGACAAAGCAGCACATTGTCTCACTAACTTGCCTGTCCACCTTTACGCTCTTGCTCGTGCGCTCCCTCACAACCATAGCGATTTAAGTCAGATAAGCCTGTAACAACATTGTACACCAACGTAATCTGTTAGGATGGTCCCTCCACTCTGGGCTTTGGTTTGCTTGAGAAATGCAGTGGTACTGTGTTTTAATTTGGGGCTTTTATGAATTGTTGGAAATATCTGCTGAAGCAAATGACCAGGCTTTTACAGTAATTGAGGAAACTTCTGCTAGTCATATCCTCCTCCTCTCAGAATGCCCAAGTTTGAGGTGGTTTTTGTTGTTGCTGGGGTTTTGTTTGTTTTATTTACTTTATAAATTTCAGTATCACTGTGCTGCCCTGAAAGACTTAAAGCTGGGATGCCTAGGGCTCCTGGTGCTTCATAAATGCTGAAGGAATACATTTTTAAATCACTTAGACTAAGGAAGGGGGGAACCAACCCCCTGAATGATTTTGAACTTTGTAGATTATGTGTCTCCGTACTTTCACCTTGAAGCAGTTTTTTGTTTGTAGGAGATCTAAATATAAAACACTTTGATGTATTTTCTGAAGTATCAGGCAGTTTTGGATGCTTTTCTCTTTCAAGTTCTAATTTTTATCAAAATGTTCAGAGTTTTCCTGAAATTGACTCCTCAGTGGCAGTGTGGTAGCTCTTGCTTAAGTTTCTCAACTCAGTTGCTCCTGAAAAGGCTGAAAGCAGATCGAGTTTCCAAGCTGCTGTGTTGGGCTCTAGAAGAAAAGTCAGAAGAATGTCCTTCCAGCTCTTTCTTCCCATTCTTTGCAAGGAAGTTTTGGGTCATATGCTGCATGGACTGCACTGCTGGTATCCCGTGAGGAAGAGGAACCCTTTTCAAGATCTTAATTCAGAGAAATTGGGAAACACCGTTCCTTGCTGTGGTGCCTGCCATCTGAGCAGCGTTCTCCCACAGTGTTGTCGCTGTATTTCCGCATCTGTTCTCCAGGAGACAATTAGTACCCTTCTGTAGGCAGCAGTAGCATTTATTCTAAAACAAAGCTTTGCATACTATTTTTAGGTGATCTCAAGATCCATTTTTATATGAGGAAAGCAGGGGCTTATCTTTGAATTGGTAAGGATAATTGTTGACAGGCCTACATCTGAAAGTTCATCAGTCTGATCTTACAGGGACATAAAAATATTTTTGACAGTAACAGCTGCCTGAATATCTGGCAGTTTTGAGGCCAGCTAAGGCTCTGAAATCTGGATCCTTGTGTGTTCTTGCCATACTCACCTACCAGGAGCCATAGCTTTCTGCCGGTTGGTCTCTTTGCTTTATTATTAATAATAGGAAGGTTGATGGATAAATCAGATTTCAGTAGATATTGCCATTATCTGTTCATGTATCCATTTTAGCCATATTGCTGCATCAGCTGCTGCCCTGGATGCAAGCCTTAATCATTGGTATCAGATTGCATAACCTTGTATCAAGGTTTGCCCTAGCACTGCGTGCGGAGCAAGTGAAAGGGGCTTTTCACATATTGGTAAACTAGAAGCAGACCAACTTTCCAGAAGTGACACACATTTTCTAATAAGGAAAAATACTGCTTGTGAACTGGCTGGTCTGTAGTCCCTCTCCTGGCACAGCTGTGCTGTGTGCACACAGGCCCTGTAAATAAGACCTGACAGGGTTTATGATGCGGTTCCTTGAAGGCAAAGGAACATTTTGGCTCAGCTGAACAAGCTCAAATCCCCTTAGCAAGAGGGCACACACTTCATCTGCTGCAAGCCAACTGTGAAAAGCATGTATTTAACATGAAACCAGAAGATATTTAGGTGCAGCTATGTGAATCCCTGTAGCCAGAGCAGTATAATAATGGATTAACCAGTGATTAGTTGGCAAACTAGCATGCTTCTGGTACAGTCCCAAGAGCATATCGTCAGCACTGGTCTCACTCTCACAGGATTGCCAAGGCTTAGCTGAAACAATCAGAATGGGAAAAAAGAGTTCATTTTTCCAGTTGTATTTCATGATCTGCTACTCCTAGCAATAGATGCTTCTCTTAGCAGTATAGTCCCTATCCACTCTGGAAAAACCTCTCTGTGGAAGGAAAACGTTTTCTGCCTCAGACATCCAGATTTCCAGCTCTTACCATTACAGGTTATCAGTAGTCTGTAGTAATTTCCTAATTCTGAGAAAATACTTTGTTTTCTAATCAGTTTTGTTTCCTCCTTGCAACACCACCAACAAAAAAACATTCACGTGAATATAATCCACTTTAGTAGCTCTAATTGTATGGGTCTTAGCAGGCTTATACCTCTTCAGTAGAGGACAGCTAGTGAGTATTGGAAAGCCTGGACATGCTTTTTATATAACAGGGACCAGAGCTCTGTCATACACTAGAAATGCTCAAAAGTGGTAGTATTGCACTTCAATAGTCTTATTTTGTGTGACTGAAGATGAGTGGGAAGAAAACCGTTGTAGATGTGATATTCCTTGCCCTTTTGCTTTTTCCTAGATATCCCTACAGATTTTGCTTTCTTTCAGAAAGAATTAAAGAAGAAACCTAGGTAGTTCCAAGGAAAAAGTAATCACTGATAAGTTAATGTAATTTTACATATTAGTTGATTTATTTTTCTCTGAGAGTAAGATCATCAGAACAAACATTATTAGCCGTTACTATTATCTGGTAAATTCTGTTGTGGTTTTGAATTGCTGCTGGTGACGGTTGGTGAATTGCTGAGTTGACGGTTGGACTTGATGATCTTAGAGGTCTTTTCCAACCTTAGTGATTCTCTGATTCTATGGTGTTAAAGATCTGTGCTGGAGTTGTTCTGCTCTTGGAAACGCTGTGGGGTTTTGAGATTCGCAAGACCTATTATTTGTCTTGGTAGACTAGCTCTGCCTCCAGTGACAGTGAGTAGGGCAGTAGTTTGGGAGTTGTGGGCATGCTTATACCTGGTTAGAAGCTACAGCAGGTTTTATCCCAGGACACCGTGTCCCTGGGTTCATGCCTGGCTTTCGGGTTGACAGGAGAAAGGGTGCCGAGCTCCGTCCAGGGTTGTGGAGGATGGAGAAACACTAGTTTCGGGGAACTTGATCCGCACTTTGAAGAATCTAGGGGCTAGAGAGGGGCTGGAAATAGGTGTTCTCACGTTGACTTCCCCCAGCTTATTATCACCAGCAGAGTTTCTTTTTATGAATACAATTTTGGGGGCTCTGACATGTTCTTGATCAGACCTACATGCAAAAGACCCAGCTGGTGACTGGCCGTGTTGTTCGCTGCCCCACAGCTGCGGGGTAGCCGATCACGGCTTGTCTCTTGGAAGACTTTCCAGAATCACTGTATAGGCCAGAAGTTGTGTTTCTGTAGTATGCTGTTGTATGAAAACTTCGGGGGGGCATGTCATTTACCTTGGTTGTAGGCTTTTTTGTGAAAAGTTGTGTAAGGAAAGAGACAGCTTAGCCAGACTGATGCATGTTTGTTAGCGACTGAAAAGGAAAATATAATAAAGAGCTGGGATGACAGGGCACTCCCCAAAATACTGAATAATCATTCTTCTGGCAGTATGTCAGAGATGACTTCCCAAGTTATTACTGTTCAGAGGAAAAGTAAATATTTTATTGCACAAATATTAGTTTCCTGTTTTTTAAAGGTACAGCCTAAAAGGTTTGAAGGAAAGGGTATGGAAAGGCTTCAATTTTATTAAAAATATGTAGACATCATATGCTTGCGTCTGTTTCTTGAGATCCATAATCTTGTGCCTCTTTTTCCTTTTAAACTTTCAGAACATTTGAATATATAGTTCAGACGTTGTCATGGAAAATACTGGGAATGGAAATTCTGCTTTTTAAAAAGAACTTCCAATCTTAGCTTAATGCATGATTGCAACAAAAATTGAATTAAGAAAAATTAGAGCTGATGTGTCATAGCTGTAAAGCCTATCACAGCATGAATTCTTTAGTGCTGTGAAGGATGCTTGGACACCTGAGTCGCTATTTTTGCTTTTTGAAAGATCAGAGAAAACACTTTTAAAACGCCCTCCTGTAGTGAGTGTTGAGCAAGACAGTGAAATGCTTGAAGGGTAAAATGTGAAATAAAGACACAGTTTTATTAGAAAACTGTTACCTCTACTCTGGAGAGCAAAGGGGAGGGTTAGCTCATGGTATTTCTGCTACTGTCGTGTGCTCTTGGGCCTTCAGTTCGTCAGCAACTATGGGAAGATGGAGATGTGTCACTGACCACAGCTTAGAAAAATGGTGGAGACGAGGTTAGGAAAAATAAGAGGTTTACTTTGTAGGGCAATGAAAATTGTCACAATGCAGGAACACAAATGGAAAGGAAAATCCTCACTGGAAGGGGAAGGGATTTTGAAGCAATCATAATGACAAGAGATCTCAGGCCAGTAACAAATGTTTTAGCAAGGCTTGCGACGCAGCTCTGACCATGTGCAGGGGATGGGCACAAAGCGGCCGGGAGGATAAGCCGCTTCTGTTGGAGGGGCTGTGCCTGGAGGAGAGCAGTCATGGGTAGGAACATCGGTAGCAAATACTGCAGCAAAGTGGAGAGGGAGAAAGGAAGGGGGAACTAAACTGATCAAGGGATGGATTTAGGTAAATATTAACATATAACTTAATATAATTTCATGAAGATTTATGTATTATTCAAAATTATTTATTGACTGTTATGCTAATAGATGCTGGGGTGTTCTAAAGGGATTTCTAACACAGGAGGAGTAGAAAGAAATGTAAAAGAAATATTTATAGTTGTGTGTAGTGTCTTTGTTCAGCCCTTTGTATACTTTCAAGGAAAATTATGCACAAAAGTTATTTGAACTCTGTAGTAGGGAAGTATCCTATGGTAGTTACCAATCTTTGGAGTAATCTCCTGGGAACTCCTGGGCTCCAGTCCTTTGGGAGACTTTAAAGAGAAAACCACTCAGTCTGCTCTACCTTGCAGTCATGATAGGCTTGATAACACATTTTTATCTCTGTACTGAAATCCTTGCAAAAGTCTTTGATTGCCCTTCCAGCAATTCCACGGTGCCATGGCCTCAACAGCACAGCTGGCGGAGGGGGAGATGGCTGGTAGTGGTACCTGATCACCTGGCTGGCGAACAGCATTCGGTAAACTGCGGGTGTAAGTGTAAGTCTGGGAGCTCTGTGCTCGGGCCTGAGCTGGTGCGTGCCGCCTTGTTTCAGAGGCCTGCTGCTTCGGGAGAGCCACAACGTGCCGTCCCCCGGGTTCCTTGGTTTGTGATTCAAAACTTGGATGTGTTATGGCAAACTTCTGAGAAATGACTGTGTGGTGTCCTGGTGTTTGTACAAGTTTCGTTTACTGTACCTGGGTGGTAGGGAATTTTTGACGCTGGTTCTTTTGTTTTCCCAGTAATTGGTACTTACTCTGTCGTCTTCTAATGCCAGTAAGGCGTGACGGTTCATAATCCCTGCAACCATCGGTTAGTAGGCCCTTTTCTTTAACTTATGCCACTTCCAGCTGGGCTTCTGCAACCTCCCCTTTTTGCGAGATGGTATCTAACTTCTCAAGCTTTGTACGCAAGATTTCAGAGATTTTATCCAGAGCTGTTCAGTGAATGAAGAAAATTTCTGAGAAATCAGTGTTGGATGGGTCTTATCCTGCTTGGATGAGACCAAAAAAATGCTGGAGAGGGAAAAGGGCCCCGAAAGACCCAGTGCGAATTTTGATGACTATTCAATAATGTCTGCCCAAAAAGAGCAGAAGGAAATCGACTTTGCTTATAAATGAAAACTGTTGACTAGCTGCTATTACAGAAATCATGAGATGCAGTTTTTAACCAAAATGGTTGTAAAGAAAGACAGCTCCATACAATCTAATTGAATTTTAATCCCTCCACAGAATCCAAAATCTTTGCGTTGGCAAATACCACCCCACCACAGTGGAAATTTTCAGAGCCAGGGTAACCTCATAAATACAGAATAGGGACCACAAGCTAGAGCTTTGCAATGAAACTAAAGACATGCATTAAATCAAGAGAAAGAAAAACTTTTTTTTTTTTGAAAGCAGTTAAAAGAAGATGAGAGCAAGGAAACATTTGCTTCATTCTTTCAGAATTTCAGTTCTGAAAGTTTTCTGCAGATCAGCACAAGTGACTGCCTCTCAGAGTCCGGGACAGGGAGAGGAAGACTTACTAGTACAGAAATGAGAATGGAGGTGGATACTGCCTCAAACCAAGAAGCGTGCGATTAACAAATGCGGTATTAAGCCCAGGACAAGGTTTTAACATCGATTAAAGGCTTTTGGTCTGTTCTGAGAGCACTTGGATGCTGAATTCTGCGCTGTGCTACTGGAACCTGACACTGTAGCCCATGCACGTCATTGTTGCCTGTGGTATCTTCCACATCAGCTGGAGCTGGAGAGTTGGATTCTTTCCCTGGCATTTTGCTGCACATTCTTTGCACTTTACCCAGCAATTAATCTGGTTCCTCCCGCCGCTCATGGGGCTGTGTACGCCTCCCACACCTGAGATGGGGTAGGGGTAGAGCTCCTCTTGCTCTCTCTGTGCTGGGTATTACAAGGAGAAATGGAAATTTCCTGACTTCAAAGGAGCTGACCCATTACTCACGGTCCAGATGATGAGAAGCCATTTTGACTTTCTAGTTTCGTCCTGTCATTTGTTGTGAGAATGGCCTCCTCAGGAGGAACTCTGTGCCATTCTCCAGCAGTGCTGGTTATTCAGAAGTCAGAAAGCAGAGAAGAGTTAAAAACTGGAGATGGTTTTATGTCCCAGGTTTGCTCATGCTGCTTCAGTCACCTTGTAGCAAGAAAACCTGATACTGCAAGAGCCTTGAAATTCTTATTTATGTACAAATTTGGGTATTGTATCGGGACAAGAACCCTAAGTGTTTGGGAAACTTAGAAGAAGGGGGAGGATCCATAGCAGCTAACATTGCCAGTCTGAGTTTTTGTGTGCTTGCATCAGTTTTCTGGTCTTCCTGTATGCTCTCTAACAAGCAGAGAAAAGGGTTGAATTCTCAGTCAGAAATTGGGGTATATGTGCATATAATTGTCTAATCAGGAATTGAATGGCCCTTTGGAATTGTACACTGAGGTATGAGAAGCACGTCTTGGCTGAAACAATAAGAAGCTAGATTTCCTGGCTGCTGACTATTAACAATGAACATCTAAGCAGGCTGGAGGGAGACAATGCAAGTTAACCACGGAAAGGTTCAGGGAGTGACTTAATGCGGAATGAGAGCAGCTTAGAGGTTTGGGTCTAGGAGTAAGAGAAAATCCACAAGCGTTGCATTGAGATGCAGTCTTGCTGGCCTGAGGATTGGTTGGGGTTTTTTTATCTTATTTTGTTTTTTATTTGGAGGCCATATAAAAATTTTGTAAAACCAGTCAGAAATCTTGCTGGCTATAATTATTGTTGTCTGCCTTACCTTTCTGTACAAGGGTAAGTCCCTATTTTGGGGTTGGTCTAGGTACCTCTGAAGTATCATTAAGGAAGGGGGTTAAATTTTGGTCAGCATTGACTGGATGGTGAACTTTAATGAAGATCTCCTCCTTTACAGCATCTGCTGGCAGTAACCTGGAAGTGTTCAGGCTTCAAAACACCTTTTGTGGATTCTAAGCAGAATATTTATTAGCCTAGTGCTGCTACTTCATTTTTTTCCAAGGTCTCAAATACAGTGGTGAATATTGAGCAATTTTTTTATATATATTGGGGAGAAGGAGGAAAATTGGAGAAAGGTTGCACAAATGTAGTAGCAAATGCTAAGGTGTTCTTTTTTGTGTTTGCAGCCTGCTTCCCAGAGGATAATGCCAGTGCTGTTCTACTGATTTAGTTGTTGGTCTCCATATATAACCAGCCCATGACTACAGAGGAAATTTTCGCTGTATCTTTGATACATTCTTCTAGAGTCTGCTTGTAAATCTTAGTGGTTTGGGTCATTGCTATGAGCAATAATGGCTTCAGGGACTTGGCTGAGGAAATACTCATTACTAGCTGAGTAATGAAGCCTTTCCATCTTCAGTGTTCTGTCTACCTTAGACTAGTGTAGTTTTTGATAGTGTCATGGGCACCCATTTTCTCCTTCAGTGACTTATCAGTCAGAGTTCTACTAATGGAATTATTTAGAGACTAATGTGTTCCCATTTAAAAATATTTGATCAATATAGAAATATGGAATGAGATTAGGGACTCTAAATGATAACGTCTGCGTTAAGCCCTGTCTTGCTTAAGATACTTTCACCATCCTTAAAATTCTGCAACTACCAGTCCTGGATAACTTGCTGCATGCAAAGAGGTATTGGATTTTGTAATGGTAGTCTCTACAATAAACTGTTTTTCTGTGATATTCTGTTATTGATATTTGGGGAGGTGATAAGGTTGTTTTCCTGGTTGTGAAGCATCGGACACATGGGAATTACGTTCTTCCTTTGTTGCAGATCACAGAGGCCTTGTTAAAAGAAAGAGATAAACAAGCAAAATGGAATGGGATTCCCTTACTGTTGCAAAAGCTGTATGAACATAGCCATCCAAACAGCGATTTCTCCCAGTGCCAAAGCATCTTAAAGGTATTGTTTACACTGTTCTTCCTGAAAGCTAGGGGTTATTTTGTTGTTGCTTTCTTCAAAGTCTACAGTGATCATATTTAACTAATTTTTGAAACTTTTTATGATAGTATCTGTGAATTGGCTGGTAGAGAAGAGCTGGGAATGCATGTAATTGATTAGTCAGTAGATCACACAGATAGTCAGTTGTATTTATACTGATGAACAGTTTTCTTTTGAACTGTCTTTTTTTTGTTGTTTTTACTGCATGCAGGAAATTTCTCCACTTCTTTCAATGGAAGCCATGGCATTTGTTACAGAAGATAGAAAAGCTGCTCAAGAGTCCACTTTCCCAAATACATACACATTTGACTTATTTGGAGGAGTCGATGTAAGTGTGTTTTTACAACAGTATCAAAAGATTTCTGCATGATGATCATACCATCTGTCATACCTCACAGAGGTCTTTGAGACCTTTGAAGCTTCTAAATGCAAGCTACAGAATGACTTTACCAATTTGATGTTAAGCATTAGATTTGTGCCTGTTTCTGTTAATCAAAATGTGAAAAGGGTGTATTTTCTGAGGTATTACACCATCAAAAGTGAGGTGCTTCTTCTTATATGATATAGAAGACCTGGCTGTTTCTTCACGCAGTCTGTTTTTAACTTAAAAAAGGTGAGACCGTTAGGTTCTCGGTGAAAGTAGTTTCAAATGATTTCTAGTTGTGAAATTAAATACTACAGTATACTAGAGCATTGAGAATTTCACTTACCACTGAAGGATATCTGGCGTTTTTTTAAGCACATGGGGCACTTGCTTAGCCAGGTTGTCTGTGTTTATTGCTGGCATGCAATGCAGACTGCTTCATCTATGGAAAAGTTTTTAAACAGAACTGCAAGGTTTCTGTAGACATTCTGGCAATTTACCTTTTTGTTTATTTGTTTTAATTCTACATTACACAAATACCCAAGTTTGGTCAATTTTATGATGACAGACTCTGGGATCTTAGCTTTCATTAGAAAAGTATGATTTGTATTTTCCAGTGAACTAATTGACACTTTCTTACACACACACACACACACCCCCACACCCTTTTTTAATTTGGTCTAACTAAATGGTGTCTTTGCTACTTCTCTCTTGTTACACTTAGCATACCTTTACTTAAATAAAACTTGTATTTAGCTTATGTTGTTTTGAAATTAGCACTGGTTTAGTTGCTGGTATCCTGTCAACTGAGGACAAAAGTCTTTAGTTACCCAAGCAATTTAGAACATTGTATGAAAATGTTCTAAGTTTCCATTGTTTTTATAGGGAAATAGTGATACTTCCCCGTAGAAGGGCTTTTAACATAAGAATGCAGAGAAAATGACTTTACGTTTCATATTTAAATAAATGTGTGTGTTGGGTTTTTGTGTTGGTGGGTGGGGTTTTTTTCCCCTTGGGCTGGAGATGGTGAATATCAGATACACTGTAATTACCTGGTACTGTGACCAGAGATTTGGCTGATACAAGTGGGTTTAATCTGGTTAAAGGCAGTAGTAGAAGCCAGTGCGATGTGTTTTTGAAAACCTTACTCTAGGACTTGAAAGGGAAGTAGTCTAATCTGCGGGTTCTGTGTATGCCATGTGCTGATTCCTTGTTGCAGTATTTCGAACGGTGAAGCGTGAGTAATTTTGAAGGACTCTAAATTTGCAGTGTACTCTGTATGCTATAATGTGTGATAGTATATTCCTTATAATATTTTTGGATTCTGACAGCCTTTACATCAAGAAAGAACAAAAGTACATTTGCGTCTCCTCCCTTTATATGAATACATGTAAAATATTGCCCAAGAATATAAACACATGAACTGATACATGAGCCTCGTGGACTTTGGACCTGAATGCAACCCCATTCCAAGAAATAAGACCTCGTAACTCCCTTTCTGCTCCTTCTGCCTCTGGTGAGGCACCCTCTTACCTATTCTCTTTCTGCCATTGGACTTTTGCGCTTCTTGCTGCATACTCTTGCAGTTTCAATAGGATGGCTGAAGAAAGCCCTCTCCAAGGAGTGTCTAACACCACTGCAGTCCAGTCCCTGGAGTGTATGTGAGGAGCATACCAGTTCTGCAAGAATAAGGTGATAAATACATGGTGGGTTATAGTATTGACCAGGAAAAATAAAGACTAGCTGAGAAGGTCCACTCTGTGGCAAGGCAGGAGCAATTATGACTGCAGCCATCCCTAAAAGATAGACTTGTTGCAGTCGGCGTTCTTTCCCAGGAGAAGAGCGGGTGGCCTGCATCCCAAGTGCATAGGGATATCTTTGGATGCTTAGCTAGGGTACCGAACCTTGAGGTGTGCATTCTCTTCTAAAACCTAAGCCATTAATATGAGCACTACATTACTGCTGTAGTCCTTTTTCTCTACCTTACTGATGCTACAGCTACTATTACAAATATTGCTGGAACATGTATATTTGTCTTTAAAGTTGCCTATTTATTTATTTGTCAGTGCTTACAATGTGGGCAGTGCTGTCAGGTGTGTTCCTCTGTGTCTGGGTAGGTAATTCATTAAAAGAAGGATAAAGTTAAGTTAGGACAAATAGAGCAAGTTGTAAAATGTAAGTATATTGTCAGTTGGCATGACTTGACTGGGTGATGCCTACATTGCTCTTAACAATTTTAAACTGAATTTTAAAACTAGGGGCTTTTTGCAATAGTTCTTGCAGAAGTCATCAGTTCCTTCTATAGTGGCTAACTCTCATTTTAAAATAAACTGCTATTTTTTAAAATGTTTTAAAATAAACCAGTGGTGCAGGCTAAAACAACTAAAGACCAGTTCTACATCTATCAGAACCATAGTCCTAGTCTTGGAAAACTGACTGTTACATTCCTGAAAGAGAAATGAGACAACACTTCACATGTCTGTAAATGTGTGTGTAAGTATACATATAAGGTGCATGTACACAAGCAGGTCGCTTGCTCTTTGTTGGTGAAATTAAAATCTAGAGCAACTAAGTTCTGTTATGTCTGGACCTGAAATGTATTTTGAAGCCCAGGAAGATTTAGGGAGAGCCTTTGTAAAATTTGTATCTCTTTGCAGATTATTGCTAAAGATTCATTATTTTGGGAGATGTGTGATAGCCATCCTTGATGTTATCTGGATGCGTGTGAAATTACATTCTTGGCAAACTCAGGTTCTTTAAAACTTGCCAGAGGGAGATTGTTTTATACAACTGTTATTATTTCTTCAGGGTAAATACAACCATTTTTTATCAACGTAATTTTGATACCAGTGGGGTTTTGATTGTAGAGCTTCCATTATTCATCTCAGTGACTTCAGCAGAGACAGGACTAAGTTTGGATTTGTCACTGACAAATTAATTGGTTATTTGTATCCCAGTGATTATTCCCTTAATTCTTTATCTTGTTGTTACAGCTTTTAGTAGAAATTCTCATGAGACCAACTCTTATTACACAGAAAAAGAAACAGAAAAGTAAGTAAATAGGTGTTTTATCTTTTTTTCATTCTTGCCTTGCATTCTTATTCAGACAGAAATTACTCTATTTTTCTGTTACTCTCTTTCCATACCAGCAATTTCCTGTTCCTAAATGAATCATTGGTTTCTTTGTTCTCTGTAGTACTGATTCATGGTGGGATTTAGGATAGTCACCTGTTGCGAAGCGCAGCTCAGCAGTATTCATGCGCTCAGCATAACATACTTCTCTCAATGCGGTAAATCTGCAATCACTGGAAGCTTTTATTGTTACGGTGGCTATAGCCACAGTTAACAATTATTAATAATAAGCCACAAAACATTGTTTATGTAATAGGAGTTACAGAGATTGTGAGAGAATGAAAAGTGTGCTGTTTTCCTGACCTAGTCACAGAGACTACTAATTTCCAAATTGCTGTAAGGAGAACGTGCCAATGGGGTGCAGTAGCTTCAGCACAGCTTTCCTGCTGGAGTAGCTTTAGTTTAGTGTTTTCATTTCTTCTGTCTGATTCTGCTGGTTCTCTGAACCCTTCTGAGGAAAGGAAATGTCATAGTTACACTCCATGCCCGTCAGCTAGGGAACTTCAAAGGTGAAGTAACTTGAACTTGAGCTAGAGGCAGCTGTTGTATGTTTGTATGGAAACATATTTTAAATATTAAAATAGTGGAGTAAATCGGATTGAAGGCTTTTCTATGAATTCCTAATTCTGCCTGGAGAAGACTGCATGAACTCTCCTTTTTTTCCCCATGCTTTAATAATTGGAGCTAATATGTGTCTCAGCGGTTTCTCATGTTGACAAATTTTGAGTTGATCTATGATATTTTTCCTAAAATACTGTTTACACCCCTATTGTTTTCTTTTGTGTGTGACTAAGAAGTGCACTAGACCACACGTACCTCTCTGTCTGTGGTCCTAGGCAGTGCTGATAGCAGTTTTGGAAGAAAGCATGTGAACAGGTCAGGTATAGAGTGTTTCTTCCCCTGGTCTTCTGTCCTCAAAGGCATTTGTACATATGATCTGAGCTAGCAGTTAGCCTGAAATTCTCACCCGTTTTATAGCTATTCATGTCACTACTGTGGATGTTAGCGTTCCTTGGCAACATATAGCTGGTGAATGTCTGTGTTCTTCTTTGCAGTAAGCGATGACCTCATCAAGGACTGTTTAAGCATACTGTACAACACGTGTATATGTGTAAGTACAACTGCTGTGGAAAAGTGTTCTTCTGCTGGTTGTGTTTTACATGTGCCACTTGACAAAACAACATACAGACTTTTTAAAGCATAATTTAAACTTACTCTGAAACTTTTCATTAAAATTCCTTCAGTTACATATAGGACCGCCCTCTATTTTGGTGTGTTACTCAAATAATTTCTGTTATCTTAACCACATTGTAAAGTTTAAATCCTCTTGTTTGGATCTTTCTGTATCTGTGTTTCCATAGGAAAGCCGTGGCAGCCTTTGTTGTATTCAAACTTAAAATTTGAAACTGGAAATGGATGCCTGCTAACCCTAGCTACAGCTAGTCTTGTTCAGTAATGGTGCTGGCAAAGTGGTTTAAGTTTGATCCTGTAACTCCTTCATGTGCTGAATATTAGTTCAGTTCAGTTGATGGCAGATCAGTGCTAAGGAAGGTGCTGGGTTAAAGGCCTGTTGAAATACCTTGCCATTAAAATGCTGAAGCTAAAAGTGCATGCCTCAGATCATGCGTGCAGGGAACATCCTCAGGAATCTTTACTTAATCACACATTTTATTATGTCATAACCTGGGGAGCATTGTTTAAATAAAATTTTTAAAAAGGCGATTACTGGCTTGGAGCTGTTCCAAAGACATCAATCTAATCTCAAGAGTGTGAGTCTTAATAGATCATGCTCTCACTACTGAGTATCTGTGTACACATGGGAGGGGGAAGAGAGGGAACACTTTTCTCTTGACTTACATGTTTTTTTGTTGTTTGTTTGTTTTTTTTTAACTACAGGTAATGCAACTTTTGCAAACTGTCAATAGCGTAATATGTAAGAAATAAGTTTGCAATTTATAGACTAGCTGCTGTTTTAATTCACTTCGGTATTACTGGTCTCTCTTGAATGAGGAGTGTTCAGGATGACAGAAGTGTTGTGTGCGCAATATTAACTGTTCTTATGCTTATGTGTAAATATTCAGGAAGTATCTGAGCTAGTCTAATTCTGTGAGCACTGGTAATGTGTCAGTCATAATAATAGACAGCTTTGCAAGCGGTGAGGATGTAGTTTTAAGTTACTTTTAATTCTAGAAAAGACTGGCCACGCTCTCAGCAGAAATCAGAGTATGAAAGCTGTCTTTAATGATCAGAGCATGAAAGCTGGCCTTAATGAACTCGGCGATGAACCCGAGTTCACGCTTTAGCATGACTTTTGGGTTCATCGCTGAGTTCATTAAGGCCAGTGCTTGATTCTGGTTGCTCAGACTCTGCCCAGCTGAGAGCAATGCTAACAAGTTAGGAGGAATCTGGGGACTACATTTACATACCATAAAATACAGTTGGTTACCATTTGTGTGGGAAAGCAGAGACAGGCCTCTCTGACGTATTTCGAGGCATGCAGTGTTTACTTTTGATTCAGGCAAGTAAACGGCTGCCTTGAGGTGAAGCCTCACATCCTGGAGCCTGTCGTTTTTGCAAGCGTCATGCTAACTTCAGACAAGGACTGGAGCTAGTTTTGGTCACCACAAACACAATGTTTCCTTGTTTCAGGAATAGCTGATTCGATAATACATCATTTGTAAAACTGTCCTGCATGTGCCTCTAACATATGACTTGTCAAGGTGGGCTTTGACTCTGGGTTGGTGTGTGCTTCTTGCTGCTTTCTAGACGGAAGGAGTCACAAGGCGATTGGCAGAAAGAAATGACTTTGTGTTGTTCCTGTTTACACTGATGACAAACAAAAAGACATTCCTACAAACCGCAACGCTCATTGAAGATATCCTGGGAGTTAAAAAGGTTAGTTACTGGTTTCTTAATTTTATTTGTATGGCTTTTGAGGCCAGTAGAGGAAAGATAGCTGTTTCTTTGAAGAGTTGAAGATAATCCTCTAAGCTAGCGTTCTCACTTCTTGTAGCTTATTTGAAATCTGACTGTTTACAGTGATCATTAACTTCAATCACATTTCATACGGAAGCCAGATTATGCATGTGGTATCATACTTGTAATGCTGTTGCATAGCTTGCCGAGGATGATGGGGAGGTGAGTGCCTAGCTGTCATTAAAGTACAACCAGTATTTCAAATAAAGAAAATGAACCTCATATAAATTCATTTTTCATCCTTGCCTTCTGATTACACTTCAGATATTTTAGTAGTCTTCCTGACATCTGGAAGTCTTTTCCCGTGTTTCTCTCTTACCTTGGTGTTTGTCACCTCTCTGAGAAGTTGTAGGCTGGGGGAACAGGGCACTTAGGTCTTCTGCACAAACTAGGTTTTTGAACTTGCTTGCCAGCATCATTACAGCTTAGTGCCCTGATGTGATGCAAATAAAATATTAGAGGTGTAACCCTGGGAAAACCCTGAATGAAATGTGTCTATGTACATTTTGGGGAGAGGGTCAGGATTCTGTAACTTGTTACTGCTTTTTTTAGAGTAAAGTTGAGGTTGATGTACTTCCTGAGATAGGAAAAAAGCAACAAGCTTAATTTATCTGAACATAAATGGGTTTTTTTGCTGAAAACGGTTTTCAACATATTTTTAATACCTTTTGGTGAAAAAGACTGAGGAAAAAAAATCTAGGCATCAGTTCTTATCTGTGAGCTTCAAAGAGAATACAGAGAGAAGTGGAAAACTGAACTGAAGCTTTGTAATGCCTAAATGCAATTTGTCTGTTAAATTAGTGTGGTTTTTTTTTTTTTTTAAAAAAAAGCCCCCAACACTTGCCTTCAATACTTAATGTTTAAAAGATGGATATACTTCTGGAGTTGATAAACATAAGTGACACCGGTTGTAAATCAGAGGTTTTTTTCAGGCTCTTCACTTTCCACTGCTGGTTTACTTCTCTTTTAGTAACACTGAAATAACGCACAGATCTTGCCAGGCAAGAGCTGTAGCTGAAGCCTTCTGGCTGTGTCTGTGTTCCCTTATTGAATATCATGTGTGACTCACGCTGATGTTACCTCCTCCAGGAAATGATACAACTGGATGATATTCCCAATCTTGCGAGCCTTGTGTCCAGTTTTGATCAGCAGCAGCTTGCGAACTTCTGCAGGATCCTTGCCGTCACAATTTCTGAACTTGACACAGGAAGCGATGACAAGCACACGCTTCTTGCCAAAAATGCCCAGCAGAAAAAAAACTTGGGTCCTTCTCGAGCAGAAATTAATCAAGGTAATTGTTATGTTGTGAACAAACGCAGAAGAATCTCAACAGTGTGTAAAGTTTCCCAATTCTCAATGTCACATCTGTAGCGTGTATACTGTAAGCATTCTGTCTTGAAAGCATTTTTCTTTATTGGCTTTTCTCAAGCAGCTTCCTGGAAACAGTCTTTCTGTTCATGAAACTTACTTTGTAGCTTTCAGTTTCATATGGTGTTGATAATTAGGTGAGTACATTTCTGTCCTCCCTGAGCTGAGTGGCTTAAAATAATGGGGTTTGTTTTCTATCCCTCAGTCACTTCCATGGCCTTCCCTTCAACAACTCTCAGTAATTCTGTGTCCTTCTTAAAATATAAATTCCTGAACTAAAACTGCATGCAGTGTGGTTGCTGTTGGAGCAGTTCCTTCTCTGATTTTATCTGACATTGTCCTGAGCAGGATGTCTGTCTTTATCAGCAAGGAAAGTGTGTTTGATATTAATCACCTTGCCCACCCTTACCACACCAGCCTTGGAAATCTGTCGGTCCAATCTTAACTTTAACTTTGGGCACAGTGCAGGTTTCCTTATTTTGCTGAGTACTTCTCAGATGCAGAAGTCTTGCCTAGAAGGGTGAGTATGAATTTAAGAGATTTAAATTAAAGTACCCTCAAATATAGGATCTGCTGTTTTCAGCTCTTACTATGCTGAAAAGCTTTTGGGCTTCTGAAGCAGATGTTTGCACAGGCCCATGCCAAACAATGTTGGGAAGTGCAAAAAGGGGTTTTGGAGATGGTTCTCCAATCTTCTAACATTTTATGTTAGCCATGAACAATAAAGCTCCACTTGTAACTACAGCATCCAGTGAGAGATGGATAGCATAATCCAGCAGGCAGAAACTGCAAAACTTTAAAGGGGGGTGTATTGTCTTCTGCCCTGTGATCACCAGAGCTTGCTTGTAAAGAGCAATGGACAAGTATGTGTAAGTATGGGTACAAAGTTTAATTTAAATTAGTTGAACTGAATAAGCATGGATCCCGCAGAGCTGACCTTAGCCAAGCAAATGTTTAACTAATCATTTTTGTTTGCTTTTAGAGACTGTACCTAAGACTGTAAAGCATATTCCATTTTAAAAACTTTATCAGGGAGCTTATTCTTTCAAAGATGGTACCAGCAGGCAGAATGTCGCAACTCTTTCGCATAGTGTTCATGGCCAAATTCTTTGTCCTTTTCTACTTCATCTGCAAGTGTGTAGTGAAGACTTAGCCATGTATCTGTAATAAACAGGTCCTGTAATTAAGTTATTCTGTGAAACCTTTAGGACAAAATGCAGCTCCTAGCACCTCCCCAAGCCCCCCAAACACTTTGCAGGCCAGCAAATTCTGTTCTTGAACTGCTATTTCTAAGGGTGCAGTTCCACAACAATTGAAACCCTCTAACTTGGGGCTGCTGTCATGTGTTCCCCATCTGTTTTGCTCCATAATGAACTAATTCTGGAAACTAGTACTTAAAAAGCCAACAGCTTTCTGCCTAGCTACTGAAGTGAGCTAGTTCAGATTGCTATGAGACAACACCACAGGAGGTAAAATGAAGGCGGTGGCATCGCACAGAGGAAGGGGGACATGGAGCTGCCCCTTCCAAGGGCTGCTGCTTTATTTCTGCCAGTTTAATTTTCAGCCAGATCAGTTCCTTGATATTGACTCACCGCGGACTGGAAAACAGCAGTGCCAGCAAAAGGAAATTGGCTGGAAACAAGCAGTTAGAGTAGGATAGAACTGATTTTTTTCTAGTGTAAATCCAACACAAACCAGTTTAACACTGATTGAGTTATGCGTAGGGTGTGTACGCTCTCTTCTAGTCCTTAATAGGAGAGTGCACCGATTTCTTCCATCTTTGGATCTTTTTAACCATATGGAGTTTGTTTCTGTGTACTCTTCTGTATTACTAATGTAGGTGTTTTGGTACCTTGTGTTGTGTTGGCGATCTTAAATCGTAATAAAATTATTTTTCTTTTTCAGCTACACTTTTGAATATTCCAGGCTTCATTGAGCGATTGTGCAAACTGGCAACACGGAAGGTGTCTGAAACAACAGGTACTTCCAGCTTCCTCCAGGAGTTGGAAGAATGGTACACCTGGCTGGACAATGCTCTAGTACTTGATGCGCTGATGAGAGTGGCAAATGAAGAGGCAGAGCAGAGCAGTACAGGTATCTGGCTTGCATTCCTCTAGCCACCGTTAGATGATGCATATCTTAACTTCCTTCAGTGTTTGCCATGTGTTGCTTTTCCTTCCAAGCAGTATTGATTCCCCATGTCTTGCATGAAAGACTGATGTGTCAGCGTTTAGGTCTGACTCCCCCTTTTGTTCTCCTGTAGCACTGATTGTTTTTTTCCATGAACTAAAGTTAACAAAAGGAAATGTCCTAAGGCAAACTGTGCCATTTGCACACCTAGATAACACTGTAACGGGGTACATCCTCAGCACTAATACCCCTTGGAGTGACAAAAATACACACATCTGAGGTGATTGACTTTACCAGCATTTTGCTCTAAAACTTAGACTGATGGCTTTAGGTCCAAATACTTCATACCTGGCAAGTGGTCCTTTCTTTGAAAAGGAAAGGTAGTTCCAGCAGAATTAAGTAAGTTAACTGGAAAAAAAAAAATTGTTCCAGGTGAGCGTATGGAAGTGTTAATACAACCTTAGGAAAATGCTTTGAAGCAAGCACCTGGTTTGTTTCTTTGCCCTTCAATATTACAAAAATGCAATGTATGTCTTGTAGAACTTAAAGTACTCAGTAACACGATGAGTATTATCCCAGAATTTTGATTTTTAAATTTTTGCTTCTGTGCTTCTTTGGAAAACTTTCTTCCTTATCCAGCTGGATTAGTTTTGTAGCAATTAATGATTAAAACTTCTGAAAATACACAAAAAATGAAGTATGTGAATGCTCCACAGCATCTCGCACGTACCTTTTTACACACCAACTTTGTGGAAGCTGGAGAACATTTGGTGTTTTGAAACAGAATTGACGAGGCAATTTTGCTGAGGTGGAACGTGCCCAGTCACAGCTCTTGACCCACGACATCAGTTAGCAAGCAGACCTAGATGTACTTTCCCAGAACACTGTCTCAGTCTCCAGTGGCTTGTGGTTTAGGGACTTCTGAGTCAGAGGTGGTGTCTGTGCTTTTTAGCCTTTGATGGTTTCCTTCCTTTGTGTGTTTGCCTAGTTACTGTCTCTTCACATGGGTTCAAAAAGCATTCACACTATCCTGTGGCGGGGCAGTTTGTCACTTAGTTATGTGTTGTGTAAAGAGCTAACTCCTTTCTGAACTGCAGTCTACAAGTTTTACTATGTCCTTATTTACTTTCTCTGTGTCACTCATGATTTCTGTCATGTTTTCCACTTGCAATCATGGCATGTTAGATCCTATTTCTGCCCTTAGCAGTATAATTCCAGATACGGCTATGAAATTTATTTAACTGTGGCCTAAGTATACTGGTACTGAGGTATGAAATGAAAGCAGACTAATGGTAAATGCTTCTGATAATCTCACCCCTACTTTATTACCTTTTCTGTCATGTCCTTTCTGGTGCAGTAGACTATTAATTCATATAGGTGATCTTACTTATTTTAGGTAGATGATTTAGCTTATTATGGAAAAATTAAATAATTTTTTAAAAACGTAATTTTATCTCTTCTAAAGTTCCAGCTCTATTTTTTCTCTTCCATAGCATTTAATTTATATTGGTTATTTGTCGTATGTCACTATGTTTAGTTGAGAAGAAGATTCAAGCAGACGTGCTGGTCTTACATCTGCAGTGTTTCAGTGTAACAGTAATAACTGTAACAAATCCTTTCCTGTTGAAGCTGCCTCAGGCTCACATCTTTGCCATCTTGTTCAGAGTCTTCAGATGAAAGTGGATTGGCCAACACCTCAACACGAACACAGCTTCCACAGTCCATGAAGATCATGCACGAGATTATGTATAAGCTGGAGGTGTTGTATGTTCTCTGCGTGCTGCTCATGGGGAGACAAAGGAATCAGGTGAACACTTGTAAACAGTGACGCTTGCAAAGTTGATGTCTCTTTAAACCTAAGTGCTCATCAATTAGGTCATGGACACAAACATGAAAGGCAAAGCTCAAGGCATAAAGCTGGGCAAATCCCATCATTGTAGCAATGCACAAACAAACATCTCTGTTTCATTGCTGAGAACCAGAATGAGCCATTGGGCAGGGCTTGTCACAGGTTGTGCTGACCAGTGTGGCAGCGGTCAGTCCCTGCAGAGCTGCTGCTCCGGTGCAAGGTGGATGCAGGAGGATGCCTCCTGGATGAGGCATCCTGTCTCTGTGCGTGAGGAAGCATTTGGATGTACCTGGATGCTGCAGGAGCTGCAGCCAGGCGTTCTTCCCCCTCCTGGTGCACTGGTGACCTGCTGGGACGGAGCCCCTTCAGGCCTTCCCCCTCTTTGGCTGCCTTCACTTTTGGAAATCCTCTGGGGTGATTTGTGAGTGGGTGATTTTTGCAGTAGGTTCCCATGTCTTGGCTGAGTGAGTGTGTTGTTTAACTCTCAGCTGGGAGGATACACTTCAGTGCTGTCTGCACTAGGCGCTGCCTAGAAATCCCACTCATCTGTTCCTCTTGGCGTTTCTTGCTTTCAAAATGAAAAATAATTTGTTCCCTGCCTCATGTAGGCTTATGGAGAACCAATTACTGCAGCTTGGCTGTAGTTTGATTTAAATGGGTCAAAAGCATATTGTAAAGGGGAAAGAAAAGCAATCCGTTGGTACAGTTTTGACAGGTTTCCAACATTGGCAGTCTGCTCAGCTCAGCAGAGCAGCTTGGAATAGCAGGGGCATTTGGATGCCCTAGAGACTGGGAGGATCAAATTGTTTTGAGTTGTTGAAGGGCTGTTCTATTAGGCAAGAGTAGCTTTGTTGGGGGGCTGTTGCTTGAGCACATTTATCTTGAGTATTTTGTTCTTTGCTAGTAACCTCCCACTGTATAGGAGTCAAATACTTGCGACAGGCAGTCTCTTAAATCTCTTAATCTGAATTTAAAATAGAAGTGCATTTGTAGTACAGTCCTGAACATAACTAACCTGTTCATTCTGAACCTACAAATGGATACTCGGCATTAAAAAGAAGTAGATTCTGTATAATAGTAACCAGAGGAAACTAGCAATTCTTGCAGAAACCACAATCATTACCATAAGAAACTCATAATCCTGTTGCCATTCCTTTTAGAAGTACTGTTTCTATTGGGCATAAAATAAAATTTTAAAAAAGCCCAAGACATAACTGGAACTTCCAGAACATGGATCTGTTAGGAGGACTTTTTTTTGCATTGTATCATGTCAGATAATTCATCCCTGCCTGATTTCACCACAAGAATGCAGTTTATGTTGTAGATACTGCAGAAACTACTTGCATCTTGCGCTTGTCCTGCTGCCTGTTGAGGGAGCTGGAGGTGCTGGCTTCCTTACCTCCCTGGCTCAGTTCTAGTGTGTTACTGTCAAATGTGACAGGGTGGAAAGTATGCTGCTGAAATAGTTAACTTTCAAGCTGACTTTTTTTTCTAATTTCCTGGGAAAACAACTCCTTGTTCTTCCTCTGCTACTTCTGCCCCCATGCCAACAGGGAAACTGTGTAAGGATAAAGCTGGCATGCAGTTCACTTCTTCTCCAGGGCTGATTCAGGACTGGAATTGAATTGTTCAAAGATTTGAGTGAGTTCATTCCCAAATATTTTTTGTCCAGCTCTTTTTGTAAAATCCACTGTCTTTGAAACATGTGATATATCCTTCATTTCTTAATCTACATAAAGTTTTCAAAGACTTGTGTGGCTGATGTGAATCCATTCCCCTTCCTGAGAGGCAGTCAGATTAAGAACTAGAGCTGAGCTGTTCTGTATGGAAAGCTCCAATAAGCAGGGAACGGCAGTGTCTGCAATAGCACTCTCACTGACAAGCATTTCAGCTACTTGATGGTATCTCTTTTTCTACGAGGGAATAAAAGCACAGGATCTGTAATATCAGTTTTCCAGTCTGAGTAGCCGAAGGTGTTATTGGTTTTATATTGGAATAACTTTGCATAGAATTTCTAAAGGGCATCACAAACCTGCTTCAGTCCACTATGATAATCAACACAATGGTCTGGCATTTGCTTGAAGCAGATGCAGCTTCCTAACAAACTCAACCTGTTGCTGAATGTCGACTCTAAATCCTTAAACTTTAAACTTGATTTAAACTTGACTGCTGGCTAACTTGCATAAATTGACAACCGTGCTAGCAGTGACTTGGCTCCTACCTGCTGCCATGTTGGGGATGATCACACCCTTGGGGATAAGTGGAGTTTCACTGCAGATCTGTGCCTTTGCTTCCTTCTCATTATGGTCACACCCTAAATTATTCTCCGTACGTATTTTTCTAGGCTGTCTTGCATGTCTGTATTGTGGTGAAAGGCAATCAGCTGATTTACTTGCTCCTGCTACAGGGAGCAAAACTACACACAGCAGAAGCTCATAGTAGTTTTAGCAGTGAGAAAGCAATAGAGTAATTCATGTGAAGCTGGGCAGCAACAGGAAAAAGTCAAAGGAGTTTGAAGGATGAATATAGAGCAGGGATTGTCTTGGCATCCCCAGGCTGAGTAGTTGTAATGAGTTTGGGGATTGGGAGAGAGCGTGATCCAGAGGCAATGACTGTGACTCAGGAGGTTTTTTGTGCAGCCATCAGGTGAGAACTTAGAGTTAAGCCAACTAAAAGTAAACCAAACACATTTGAAATGAGGGATGAGTCACTTAGAATAAACAGATTATGCTCTGTGTGGAAAGGAGCAGATTCACGACTTAAAACGATGAGCATAGCGAGCTTCTCCTTTAGTGAGGGGCTGAGGCTCTTGCAGGCAGCTCGCACGCTTGGTTTCATCCTGCTGTGCTTGTGCCATGCTGGCTGCTGAGGGCCGGGGACTACAGGGAGTGCTTTGTTCAGAGAGATTCCTCAGAGCTGTGTTTGTTGGAAGCTTCCGACTAGATCAAAGTGTCTGAGAGTGTTTTAAAGTAAGGGAGCACCGAAGGACTCCAAGCTTTGCAATCTGTCAGGGTGGTATGGGTGAGGTGGGAAGGAGCTGCATGCTTCCTCAGGTGTGATACCTGGCAGCGGGAATGCGATTTCCATATAGATGGGAAAGGTGGTGGCTACAAGAGGAATACAAAAGGCCATCAGCTATGCTGTGAAAAAGAATAAGAATGAAAACCTGTAAAATAGCATCGGCTTCAATTATTTTTGTTTCTTTCAGGTATTTGAGGAAATAAAACAAAATGGAGTGATCTGCTTGAAATACTGCTAGTTATAATCCTGCATCCCTGGGTTATTGTTTAGGTGACTTGATTTTAAGGAACATGTCCATTACTGCTTTGGGCAGTTAATTTTTACTGCATGTTGGGCTTCCCAGTCGCGTGGTTTTCACTTGCACCACATCTCAAGGGATACTGCTTGTCATAGGCCTTCAGCTGATGAGAGTCCCACTTTGTATTTCTCCTATTCTTCGTCTTCCAAATTGCTTACATCAAAAGTATCAAAGCTTGAACTGAAGGTATTTAACAGCTGTTCACACCAAAATTATTAGCGTTTTCACATGAGTAACTACCGTCTGTTTCAAACACATCATGATGTACCACGTCCTATCTTGGCAGGCAGACTGATAAATAAACCTGAGTAATTTGGCATTTTCTTCTCTTCTGAGCATTCTCCAAAGAAGTTCAACTTCCTCTTAACCTGAAGG
Source organism: Pelecanoides urinatrix (assembly GCA_013400755.1). Classification (NCBI taxonomy): domain Eukaryota; kingdom Metazoa; phylum Chordata; class Aves; order Procellariiformes; family Procellariidae; genus Pelecanoides; species Pelecanoides urinatrix. Next base: position 56,164 of record VZTQ01000419.1, on the reverse strand, counting down.
AGCAGCGCTTAAACTGCAGTGTGGTTTCGTTACTGCTGGACTCTGCTTTGCTCAGAACTCCTGCCTAGGTCACTTGAACAAAAACGATATCGAAGTTTGCGTTGTCTTCAGAGGATTACCTCAGCCTCAGCTGTGTGAACTAGAAAGGCAAAGGACGCTCAGTGCATGACTGGCAGCAGAATATTCGCAGCTTAGTTTTGTGATACATAGAAGTTAGGAATAGATGTATTTTCAATGTGCTGTAAGTGATCTCCCAATGTCCATAGCTGCTTCCAGAGGCACAGTGGTTAATTGAAGCACTGGCTGACAGCTTTCTCCCAAAATGTCTGTTTTCTATCCATGTCCACCAAATGGAAACCACTCTAATGATACACCATGGTTAGTGTGCATGTTAACACAAACACATGCTGTTTGATAAAAGAATTTGCTCTTTTTGTTGTCAGAGGATGATGTAATTGTGCCCATCTGTTTACCAGACTACGTTATATCCGTATTTGAGGCTACAGCAAATGAGTATGTACTTCTCTTGTTTTCCAGGTTCATAAAATGATAGCAGAGTTCAAACTGATTCCTGGCCTCAATAACTTGTTTGACAAACTCATCTGGAGAAAGCATTCGGCATCAGCCCTTGTTCTGCATGGACACAATCAAAATTGTGATTGTAGCCCAGTGAGTAACTTTTTAAATGCTGTTTTGGATTTTTATCCTATCATGTAATTCTGAGGAGTTGTATTGAGTAACTGGGTGCTTGTGTAATATATGAATTGAGATGTGGTAGCATTCAGTTTTTTGTGAATTATTGTTTTCACTTAAGTTTTTATCTTTGGCTCATGCTAGCAATTTAGCAGAGGGCAATTTAGCCTCTCCCCTCTCTCCTAGTTTGGGAACTGGGAAAGGGGTAAATTCTATGGCCCCTCGAGGTCAAAAGTAGAAGATGACCAAACTTTAAGGAAATGATAGCTAGCAAGGAGAGGCACAGAACACAAAATGGATCACAGTCAGGTTTTTGAGGGGGTTGGGGTTTTTGTGGGTTTGGGGTTTTTTTTGTTTGTGGGTTTTTTTTTTTCCTTCCCCAAACCTAGATATTCTAAGTCAATCAATGCAGTGATGAGCTCTTTTGCCTTTGCAGTGAGAAGAACTTATTAACTGTTACATGCATAGGCTTGGAGGCAGTCTCCACTTCTGTTCTATTTTGGGAAGCCTGCAAAGTGCAGCCTTCTCCATTTATGCAAGTCACTTGCTCTGCTGTCCAAACGGGTTTGATCTGGATAGGTTTTCGATTCAGCTGTTTCATGTCAGCTTGGTAACTAATGATACCCAAAAATACTAAAGCAAAATTTTTTGACCTTTCTTGTCTCTTTTTAGGACATTACTTTAAAGATACAGTTCTTGAGGCTTCTACAGAGCTTTAGTGATCACCATGAGTGAGTATGAAAGGCTGTGGTAGATTGTGGCTCGACGGCATTGTTTGCCTTGTTGCAGTTACAGCGGGTGTCCTAGGCACGGTGCAGGCTCCATGTGAATGGAGCATTGTGTTGTACTTAAACTTGATTCAGATACTCACGTGCCTTTCAGCTCCTGCTATGAAAAGGCTAAGGATATGCTATCCAATGGGCATGTCTTAGTATGTCTGTTGATGATTAAAAATAGCCCATTTTGCTTCATGTTGAAACGAACTGAAACATTTATGTGATGAGTTAACACTTTCTGGCTGAAGAAATAATGAGGCAGCTTTCGTGATGCTGTTTATCTGTCTTCTCCCTGAGAGTTGGTAGTGAGCCAGTGTGCTCTGAAGAGCACGTGTACCCTGTGAGGACATGTTCAGGTTTAATTCAGAGTGGAAAAAGGCTGTTGGAAGATCAGGGTGAAAGACAGCGTACCTCTGAAGGGGTTAATCAATATTCTTTTGCTTTTGTAAAAAGGTTGGGAAGATGTGATTGCTGTCTAAATGCCAGCAGTGGAGAAGACCTGATTAAACTGGATGGGGAAAATGTTAGGGGAACAATTATCTGTCAGCTAGCCATTGGGAACCTAGGTTGGAAATAGGAAGAAAGCTTCTGTTTGCCTTCAAAAGGAATAATTATAAAGCTTGAGTCTGCTGGAGTAGCTGAGGAGTGATGCAGATTTTTTTATTGATCTATTTATTTTTATTTTTTCATGCTTTTACTCAAGAAGCACACCTCCTCTGCTGGTACTGAGATACTTGTTGCTCTGTTCTGACTTGCAGAATCACATCTTGCATTCTGTCAATGTCCTGTTGCTCTAATTCAGTCCTGCAAGATGGTTTCCTATTCTTTAAAAACATCTGCATTTGAGGCATATTGCACTAAATATGTATATGCCTTCATTTCTTGCGTAGCTAGTCTTATCTACAGCCGGGGTGATATTTTTGTGTAGGTTTTATGTAGTACTGTTAGATATGCATATTGAAAGTATCAGCCTTTCCAATTGGGAAGTATTAGCTTTAAGAATGGGGACCTGCTGGACATGTTGTAAACGTAAGGGAAAGGCTGACCTAGCGTAAATCCTCCATGCAAGACGGTGCCCAGAAATCACCCCAGGTTTTCCAATAAAATCTCTTTAGATGATGTTCCTACTTAAGTGGTTACTATAAAGATCTCAGGCTTCTTTAAACAGAAAACAGCTTTCAGCTGTAGCATTTGAGCGAGTGGAATGTGTGGAATCTGATTAGGGTTTTTAAACAAATAGTTACATGAACTTTCTATGAAATCACAGATAAGCTGAGTTAGCTAAGGACAGGATGAGAGCAAGTACTTACATACTAATATTAACTTCAGTAAAATTGTGTATAAACCAAACTTGCAGAACTGTTCATTGCATGGAGAGAGAGGCTGTATTTTCATTACAGAAACCTGTTGATCCAGATCAAAAGAAGCTTCACAGGACAGCCTCAGAGGGCACTGATCTGGAAGATAGTGTTTGAAGCAAGACGGCATCCCCCATCACCTTTCTGGTCTAATAATTTATCCTCTGTGTAGTTGCTATGGTTTGATGAACAGGTTGTCTTTGCACACCCTCACACTCACCACAGCATGCTATGCTCCCTTAGGCTTCCTGTAAATAAATCCTTGCTGTCTGATTCTGAGCACTTTGAAGTAGGAGGGCTCTGAGGGAACACACTGACATTGGGCAGGGAGTCTCTGTGAAAGTGAGCCTCTGGACTACATTTCTGCTTTATCAGACTTGTTCTGCATTTAATTTATTTTACAGATAAATTGGTTTTCATTATGAAAAGTTCAGTATTTGAATAAAGCATTTAATGCAAATTCTGTGGGTTTATATCCATTCCTGTTTTGCTTTCTACATTTCATAAAGTTTTTAAATATTTCCAGACTAAACAAGTTGCTCAGAGTAATAAAATATCAGGATGATTGAGTACTTTTTTTGCAGTTTCAGCTTTCTAATTGAGGTTTATTACTGACAAAGAGCATAGTCACTATATGGCAGAGAAAGACTGTAGGAAGCTGTGAAAAGTTTGCTATTTAAGTCTGCTGAAATTCAGCAAAATGTTGCTGAGATTTTCAAAAGTGAGTGCCATCTGGCAGCAAATATTCACAAAACAAACTATAAGATCCTGAACAGGCCAGCAAAGAACCGGCATCTCGAAGCTGGTCAATGTTGAAACTTGCATTTGGCAAATTTTGGAGGAGGCTTATAAAACAGCAGCTAGTTGGCCTAGCTTGGGAGCGTGCTGTGGTGGAGGGGAGTGAAATGGCTGTGAAGAGCTGGAGAGGTGAAAGCTGATTGCCTAGTCCTGCAGCCTTCGTAGGCATGTGGCTTTACTCTCATGGAATTGCATGTTTACTGCCTCTTGAATTCATCATCTTTTTCTCCCCTGCTCCCCAACTGTCTTGCTTTAGGAACAAGTATCTCCTTTTAAACAGCCAAGAACTTAATGAGCTGAGTGCAATCTCCCATAAAGCCAACATCCCTGAAGTTGATGCAGTTGTCAACACAGACAGGTGAGTAGGGATAGAGGGTTTAGGTCAGCAGCTTCTAGTGTTCTGCAAGCACTTACATTGGAGGTTTGATGTCACCTGTTTCGTTTGAGGTCCTGTCCACCTCACTTGCTTTAATTTCAGTGATGTGTTTCAGCAGGAAGTGTCTAGGTTTGTATGATGTTCATGGTCATTAGTAAATCTAAAGTGTGCCTGTGCTCAGAGTAAGGCACTTTAAAAACAAAAGCAACCTAAAATGGAGGTTTTGAGTTTGTAGCCCAGACTTCGTTATGATGTGCTAGGTCTGCCTGTTTGTCTGGCCTTTCTCACGACAGACATTGCAGACAGACCTGGAAATTAAACTGGGATCCCTCTAATGCATGAATTGCTGCTACTAATAAATCTTAGTTTTGAGGTTCAGGAGCAGTCGGTGCACACATAATGTCCATTTACAGTCTACATAAACAGATCTAAGTGTGTCTGCTCAGAGTCTTTATTTTAAGAGCAGCTAATAACTAGAATAAGCTAAATTAGATTAACATGTTAAACCACTTACAGAATCCCTAGTGTTATATTTAAGTATCTCTTAGATTGACTATTTTGAATTAATAAGTTCTCTAATATGTGATTCTGATGCACAAACCTCACAAGGTGAGACATTGTTTGCAGAATTCAGTTGTCAGAATACTCCCAGAGTATCAGCGGGAACTTGGTCTGCACAGAGCAGATTTACCTCGCTTCAAAAATCCTCTTAAGAGGATTTCTAGATTATAATTATTATCATAATACTGTGCCTAATTGGGAATAAATTGTGTCTGTATTACTCAGATCCTTTCCTTCTAAGCACAGGTACCTTTCTGGCTTTGTTCAAAAAGGAGTATTTAGGGGGAAAAATTCACCCTCTTAGGAGCACACTGAAAGGAAGAGGATCGAGGGTCTAAACAGCTTTTTCCAACCTGCAAAGTTTCTGATCTCTCTCAAGTGTTAGTAAGAACAGACTATCAAGCTGCAGGAAAACTGCTTCCCACAAGGGCTTTGTCAGCTGGCTATTGGCTGCCCAGCAAAGGTGCTGGTACAGTACGTGGCCATTAACCTGGGTGCATCTGCTGAATATACACGCTGGGGTGTTTTCTGAGTAGAAGAGTGCCACTTGAAGCATCTTATTCTACCTGTGCAGGATGGTTTGTATAGCCAGACAGGCAGCATTGCTCAGTTTCTGGCCTAAAATTGGTTTCTTTTTCACCCTTAGCATTTCGTTTCCATGTTGCTTTTTTCGATACATGAAGAGATCAGGCATTGCTTTTTCACGAGCTTACTGAAGGTAGATACTCCACTGAAGATGCTATTTACTACAAGTGGTATTGCAGTTCTACAGCAATACTTTTACTAGTACATGCAGAAGGCGACTGCCTCATGTAGGACCTAGGTTTCCATACTCTGCCTCCTAAAGGGAACTTGGGGCTTCCTCTACGTTTGTTGAGCAAAACAAGCGTGGTTTTCTTTCATTCCTAAGCTCAAATGCGGTATATGGGGTTTTTTCTGGTCTCTTAAGCCCTACAAGCTGTGAATTGTATTTCTGAAATCATTATAATTTTGAGAAAAAATGAATAATTTTTCTTTAGGATTTATTTGGAAGTCATGTTGCAGGTATTACAGGCCTTTACCAAAGGCAGTGAGGAGAACTCTTCCATGGGTAGAACTAGTAATGAAAGTTAATTAATATTTGTACTGTATATTTAATATTGTGACTTTGGTCATTAAAAGCTCTGGAGAAGAGACTGGATTCAGTGTTCTACAAGGTACAGTGCTTGCCAGCCCTTCCACTCATGCTGTAATTTCTTCACATGCTCTAGGAGTCTTGTCTGTGATGGGAAGAGAGGCTTATTGACCAGACTGCTTCAGGTCATGAAGAAGGAGCCGGCTGAATCCTCCTTCAGGTGGGTTCACTTTGCACTGTAACATGCTGGTTTCGGTTGACTGGGAAGTCGGTTTGTTTTCATACAGCTTACAGCAGTTGAAAATGCTTGAAAATTATAAGCTGTGAAAAGATCTGGCTTTGTTGCACTTGGCTACAGTGGCAGTGCAGGTGAGGGAGAATGTCAAAGCTTGCATACCCAGTGCAGTCAGTGATTTTGTGCAGGATCCAACAGGTCTGAATCCAGCTTCAGATTGGAATGAAACTGATTAGGAAATTTGATTTAAATTACAGTTGTGATAAAATACTTCCCTTACTCCAAAATTAAAATCTCATTTCTTCTATCCCTCAGGTTTTGGCAAGCAAGGGCAGTTGAAAGTTTTCTGCGAGGCACCACCTCCTATGCAGACCAGATGTTCCTGCTAAAGAGAGGACTCCTGGAGGTAATGAAGTATATGTCAAGCTTCCTCTGTCACATATCTCCGTAGCAGTCAAGAAGGATTTATCTGTAATGAATTCAAAAGGGGGTAAAAATGTAGTGTTAAATATTCACTGGGAGTAGGGCAATTTTTGAAAAGTATTTGTGAATTCTGCTTGTGGCACACACACGGGCACACACCCAGGTGTGGGGTGGCCAGTTCTATAGCCTGCATCACTGAGCAGTTAATTTAAGAGAAGACTCATCTGAACTGTTGTCTTTAGTTCTGTCATCTAAGAACTAAACCTGCAGATAAATGTTTTAAATAATGATTAAATCAGAGTCTCTGCTGTACTGCTGGCTTGGGCTAAACTGTGGCAATAACATGTTTTCCTCTCATGCCAGCATATTCTCTACTGCATTGTTGATAGTGAGTGCAAATCACGAGATGTGCTTCAGAGTTACTTTGACCTTCTGGGAGAACTAATGAAATTCAATATTGATGCATTCAAGAGGTTCAACAAGTACATCAACACAGATGAGAAGGTAAATATTTGTAAAAGCTGTCCCCAGTGGGTCAAATTACATGCTCTTATAACCAAACATAGCACTAAGAAACTCAGATTCATTTGCTGATTTTGGTGTGATTGTTGAGCTTGGTGCACAGCAAACACTAAGGAGTGAGCTGCCAAAGTCTCTTCACAAGCATGTATGTAGCTGCATACACTAGTGTTTTCAGAAGTGCTCCCAGCTGTTCTGAGTCAGCAAGTGCTGAGCTGTTCAGAAAACATTGCCCTGTTACATGATCAGGCAGATCTAAGGTCAGAGCTCAAAGATGAACATTTCCTGTGAAGTCACTGGGGTTTGGGTTAAGCTGATAGTTGTGGGCATTGAGACAGGCTCCAAAAAAATCTTTTACTGGAGCTGGGGGGGCGGCTCTTCGTGGAGGTGACTTAAAATATTCATTAATATTTGGTACTGCAAAAAGACATATCTTATCTTTGATGTTATGTGAACTTACAGACTTCTAAGAAGTCATGGCTGATGTAATTACCTATAAAACTTAGTTGCATATGTAGATCAAGAATGGGCAGCTCTCTATGCAAAATGGTTTCATGCTCTTGTGCACTTCATGCATATAACATCATCTGTTGGGTAGGTTTTGAATGACCTCATACTCTTATGTTACTGTAGTTTTTCTCTGGTTGCTGTTAGGTCTGGCAGACCTTGGAGAATAGAAGCAGAGATGTATTTAAAAGAAAAATGTATTTGATTTAAGGTTGTTTTCTGGTAAACGAACTCACATGTTCTAGAGAACCTGTTTCTATACTTTGTGTGTGCTTCCTATTTATTGATCTATAACTTTTTTTAATTCTCATTCTGTATGAGTCGCTCACTGTACCCCTCCCTAGCACTGTCTGCTGTACAAAATAAGTGTAGGAAAACACGGAGCTGGAGGAACAACAGAGGCCAGCAGCCATGCTGTCTTGTCTCCCTCTTTCAAAACAAATAGCGTATGAACTCTTGGTCTCATTGAAGTGACACAGCTTCAAAAGAGATATTAGTGGTGCCAGGACTTAGGCATTTTTCTGTTCCGTAGTGATTTTAAGGTACTTGCTATAGGCATCCTTTGGTCAGCCCTCAGTGCCAGTATTGGCACTCGGACTGGATGAGGCAGGCCCGGGAGTGTGTATCTCCTCTTATTCCTGTTAGAGATTACGAAAAGGTAATGACCCTGAGTATTTTGGCATTCAGAACCTAACTCTTAATTGGAAAGGGAAGAGGAGGGGGAAATTGTCCACATCTGTGAAGCCTTATGTTGGTGAAGTGCGTATTTTAGGAGCTCATGCTCAGAATCCAATAACCTTCAAGACTGTACTCTTTCAGTGTCAAAAATCTGGAGAACACTTACTGTTGCCCTACTCGCCAAACCCTGTTCGTAGCTCTTCCTACTTGGGTTCGCTGACCTGTTCCCCTTGTGCCAACAGAGTAATTGGCTTAGTACACCTCTTGGCCATGCGCGTTCTGAAGAGGGTATGGAATGTTAGACCTCATCTGTGAGTGTTCATGTAGGATGAATTTTTTTGTTTGTTTTTTAATGCAACACTAAAAAGTATTTCTCTTTAGTTCCAGATATTTTTAAATCAGATCAACAGTTCATTGGTTGACTCAAACATGCTTGTTCGCTGCATTACACTGTCCCTGGACCGATTTGAGAATCAGTCTGATGCTAAAGGTAAAGAATAAGAAATGGGGGGGGTGGGTGTGTTTGGTAGAGATAATGATTATTTTAAGTCTGGACTTTGAAAATTTTGGTTTTAGACAGACAAATGCCATCTTGCAGGTTTGTTGCTACAGTCTGAGCACCAGTTCTTACTGCCATATTGCTTGGACCAATGTGTCTGAACTTCAAGCACCTGATGATTGTCTTTTTCCTCTTGCTGCAGTTGCAGAAGTCCTGTCAGAGTGCCGCCTGTTATCATATATGTCCCAGATGTCCATGAGAATGTCCTTTCTTTTCCGTCTCATTAATATTATTCATGTACAGACACTTACACAGGTAAAGAGCTGACAGTAACTTTGCTGTTATCTTGCTGATGCTGTTGTAGAGATGAACTGGGCTGGGAGCAGGGAGGAACCGGCTTCTTTTGAGGAGAACCTTGTCCTTTCTTTCTTGATACGTGAAGGAGCACCTCCTCTGCATGCTTACCATGAGCACGTTTTGTAAGGACATGTGTACAACCTATGTCTCTATTTTTTTTGTTGTTTGACCTACTGTGTCATTTTTACTTCTAGGAAAATGTCAGTTGTTTGAACACAAGTTTAGTTATCCTAATGCTGGCCCGAAGGAAAGAAAAGCTACCTTTTTATCTGCGCACTTTGCAACAGATAGAATATACAGAAAAATACCCAGGCTTCATCCTGAACAACTTCCACAGTCTCCTGCGATTCTGGCAACAGCATTACCTCAACAAGGATAAAGACAGCACCTGCTTAGAAAATGTATGTGAACCTCTTACCATAGAAAGAATCAATCATAGCAATGTCTGCTTACTAGTAACCTAGCAAAAATGGGAAGTGAGAGGTTGTGAAGGGGAAGAGGGAGCAAGTTCTGCTCCCCAGTGTAACTTTCTGTAGTGTTTTTCACACCATCTTACCCAGTCAGGTCACTTCTGCGAGCAGTCAGACTACCACGAGGTAGGTGCTGGGTTTCCCTGCAAACAAGACCTTAGGTCTTGGCTCTGGCACACAGAAGTGAGACTTGCCAGTGCTGAGCAGGTTTGAGAGACGGGGACGTGGAGACAGGACAGAATCCAGCTCCCAGACTAGTTAGCACCTGAACTAGACTGTCTCCTCTCTTCCTGGTGTGGCAAACAGTGTGGGAAAAGTATCTGGCGTAGCTGCTAAAAGACAAGGCAGCTGCCCTGTGGAAAGCATCCTGCAGGTTTCCACTCCAGAGCTGGTCTGTCTTGGGCACTGAGAAGAGGAAGAAATGACCTGTGATGAGAGGGTGACTGCCTTGTATATGCCCTAGAAGGCTAAAATGAGGTTGCACAGGTTTCTTCCTTGACTTTTCAGTGCTTGGGTGGCAGCTTTAACAGATTTTTAATGTGTTCATGGAAAATCCCTGCGGTCTGCATGTATACTGCAGCGTGCAGCCCCACAGCTGTGATGCGAGTGCAGTGCAGCCAGTCTCCTATAGATAAGGTACCTGAAGAGGGGCTGTATTAGGGCTTGGAAGCAATTAAAATAAGGAGCTTCAATTCCCCAGAGAGGAGCAGTGCAGTGGGGGGACGGGGAGAGGGAAGGAGAAGGTGCAGACTTGCCACGCTTTTCCCTCAGCCTTATTTGGCGCAGTGCGCTTGGGTCAGTGCTGGGCTGAGCCAGTTAGACCTGGGGAGCGGCAGGGTGTCTTGGGGCCTGCAACACCTGGGCACTGAGTCGCAATGTTCACGCCGTGGTTTGACGCGCCCACGGTGCGCTGAGCTGCTGGCTGCGGAGGGGAGACGCTGCCGAGACCAAAGCTCTCTGCCGTTGCTGCATTTCAGGGTCGTGTTGTGCTACGGTACTTCTTGTGTCTTGGGCCACTGGTGGGGTGGAAATACTCAGTTGTCCAGTGTGTAAAGGCTTTGGGTAATACATGATGTGGTGTAGGGCTGCCAGAGAGGCCTTTTGGCCTTAAGAGAATGATGCAGGAGGGGTGCGAGCGGGGGGGTGTATTGTCTTTGTGTCTCCCCTGGGAGTAGGAGCTACTGCCAGCGTTGGCTTGATCTGCAGCACCAGTGTCCCAGTTTGTGTTTGCACTGGGCAGCAAAGGAGATGTTTGGGCGTGTGTGTCCTGCTCACGAGCAGCCCTGCTTGCTGAGGTGGTGGTCACCCTGTGCCACTCTTAGCAGGGCTGTAGTAGCCAAGGTGCTGGGAGCCCCTGCCTGAGGCTGGGTGGTGGGAGGCTGTAGAAGGGGACTTGGTTCAGCGTCCGCCCCTCTGCTCCCCATCGGGAGGGTGGGCCGAGTGGTGAGTCAGAGGTGTGAAGCTGTGTGGCTGGGGAAGTCGGGCTGAATAGGAAGCGATTTTCAGTTCTCTCTGCTGAATGCCTTTGGGATGTGTCGTCTGCTGCATGTTGGCGCCTGTGGACCACGCTAACCAGCCTCTTCATCTCTTCCCACAGAGCTCATGTATTAGTTTTACCTACTGGAAAGAGACTGTATCTATACTGCTCAGTCCAGACCGGACATCCCCCTGTGCCATAGTTAGCTACATCGACGAGGCATATATGGACATTGACAGAGACTTTTCTGAGGAGTAATTCTTCGCTCTGGCTTCTGATGGACAGCGCTTGGAGGGTACCTCGCAGCCCGTGGATTTTCAGGGATACGCTGTGTAGTGTGTGTGTGCGTGTGCGGCTTGGAACCGTGGAACGTTACTGCATTGTCAAAACCCCAGCCCCCTCCCGGTCCCCATCTCTGATCTCTAACGGATGAGACTTTGAAAGCTCTCTGGGCAACGCATTCAGGGATGTACCTTCCAGTCGTTCTGGGATAAAAATACTCACCTGCAAAAACCAGCCTCTCTATTATTTTTTTTTTCCCCTCTCTCCCAGTCCAACATGGCTGGTCAGAGATTTTTTTTTTTTTTTTTGCTGACAGATGAGGATACTCCTTATGTGCCAATTTAGTTGTGGCTATCTTTCATGGCTACCAGAATTAGCAAGTCAAAAAGCACAGAAATTGCCCTCCAAATGTGAGGTCCAAGGAGCCAGTCTGACTGGGACCCTGACACACCAGCCACGTGCAGAGCCACCACGAGAACTCCCTTCAGGTGTAATTCTTCTGTTGGGGTTTGGAATCAGGGGTTTAGGGTTGGTTAGAGTGTGTGTGCGTGTGTGTGTGTGCTTTTAATTCCTGAGAGCCCTAGCTCCAGTCACCTCTTTACCATGTACTTTTGGATCATTTGGTACTAAATCTGTCTGTGCATTAGGAGAGAACCTCTGCTCCTGCTGTCTTTCCTGCAGATCCTTCCCATCTGGAGGCGTTTTACAATGCTGCGGAGAACAGAGACATTTCAGCAGTGGTGGAATTGCAACAGGGGTTGGCTTTTTCACGGAGCACTAGCATTAAAATGTACTAATTTTTTAAACTTGCGGCTTGTCCCTTCTTGGGTAACTAATCTGGTTTTAAAATCCTTTTCAGGACCATTGCTCTTGATGCTAACCTGCTATGCCTGGAAGTCTTATGTCAGTCTCTGCTTTCAGTCCTTAATATCAACACACACATTAATCTTGAAGTGCAATATTTACTGGAGATGTCAGTTTTTTCCTGGATCTATTTTAATCAGAATGTGTTAAATGCTGGGAATAAACACTCCTGGTTGCAAGTAACTTCGTAGGATATGTTGGGAAAGGGGGAATCGGGATTTGGCAGTTTTGATTGCCAAACCTGCACATGCCCTGCCTGCTCACCAACGTTAATTGTGTTGCTCCAAGACAGTCAGATTCCCAGGAATGAAATACAGTCTGAAGTCCTGAGCCACTGCATTTAAGTCAAAAAATGTGTCTTGCAGCTCCAGCTAAAAGAAACCAGTTTTCTTTGCAACATGCATTTGAATTTTCTTAACTTATTTGATGAGATGACTTGACTTCAGCTCTCTCCAGGCTCTGGAGAGGGACCGGTGGCAAGGATGTCCCAGAGCTGTAGCATTTTGTCTCTAATCTTTGCCAGCAGAATGAAACCTGCTCTGAGGATCCCTGTGCTGGGGCCTGGATGAGTGGACGAGGCTTCCAGCCCCAGGTGCAGAACTCGCTCTCTAAAAGTCACCCTTCTCCTCTCGCTTATCTCCCTCTCTGGTGTCCTGCTATGGACTTGCAGTCAGTACTTTGCTTGCAGGGTGGTCAGAGCTGCTGAGCTTGTGCATAAACCTGGAGCCTTGCAGGAGCTGCTGGGGATCCTTGTGTCCCTCCCTGGGGGGCTGAATCCCCCGCTCCAGTGAGGTTACCCTGGTCCCACCCCTGCTGTCGGGGACCTCCCACTCTGTTCATCAGGTCACCCCCTCCCTGCCCCCTCCCTCCCCTGAGCTAATTTTTTCTCATCTGTACTTTTTTGTTCTTGGGTATTTGTGTTTTTGGTGTATCTTTGCTTCTTCTTAACTGTAATAGATGTACACTTAAAATAAATGCTTCAAATTAAAAGGCTTTTAAGTTAAGGGATGCCTTTTCCATAGTCTTAGTTAATTGGTGCATCCAACGATTGCTGCTATAAACCTGCAGAGTCTCATTTACATCTCTGTATTTACATAACGTACAGTTAGGGGCCAAGCTGCGCCTGTCCTTGGCTATCGGCCTGCGTGAGGCTGAGCTGAAATCGCGCCAGCCTGCCTTCTGGCTCGCGGATCCCTCCTCCCCGCCGTGGGAGCAGAGCAACCTTTGGGTCCTTGCTTGCCAGAGGCAGCTTGGCTTTGCTTTCGCCTCCAGGCTGACGCAGGAAAGAAACCCACAGCGGAGCGCCGGTCTCCAGGGGAAGGGCCCTGCCCGCAGGGGGATGAGCGTGCAGGGAGGGTCGCAGGCAAACTTTAAGAGGGCCATGTTCCTGTGGGCTCATCTGCCAATGCCAGATGCCTCAAGCATCTCGTTTTGAGAGGGACCAGACAGCTCTGTCCTTCATCCTTGTTTTGTCTTATTTATGGAGAGCACAGGGAGGAAGTGCCCCGCGTGGTGCCGGGGAGAGCTCGCTGGCTTCAGCGGAGGTGGGACAGGGGGTGGAGGTGGGACCCCTGTCACTAACAAATACTTCTGGAAGTCTGCACTATCCCCATGGATTGCTGAGGTTCGTGCTGCCCAGATTAATGCCGATTTACTAACTGCAAATAAACGTATTAAATGGAAACTATTAAAGAAATCTATTTTAAAGAAATGAGTGGAGATGTCTTTCTTTGCAGTAACAACCCTCCCTCTGCCCTGCAGGACCGTGGTTAGGAGCGTCTATGTTCTGCCCAGGAGCAATGGTTCCAGCGAGGTCTGTTCTGCCCTCCACCCCCTCCCCTGCCTCACCCCTCAGCTCTGGTCCCCTGCGGCTGAGAGGGGGCTGAAGTGTTCTGGTGGGAAGGGATGGGGAAAGGGCTCTTTTCCCAAAACCCGCCTGGAGCAAGGCAGGGCAATAGAGCAGGGAGAGGGGAGGCCTGCGCCTCTCTCCTGCCCCTGCCTGGCTGTGAAAGGTGTCCCCAAAGACCCCAGCTTGCCCCCCACATCTCCAGCAGCAGAGGCCAAGGCCCAGGTTACCCTATGACACGCAACAGAGCAAGTCCTGGCAGATCTACGTTTATTCACGCGGTGCAAAGCTGGCAGTGACTGTTGCAGCCGTTTGCCTCCAAGCTACAGCTACAGGGCAGGGCGGGAAGCCGGGCTCCTACTACTCGTGCTGGCAAAAAAACCCAAAAGGACTTTGGTGAGAGGCTGGAGGCAGGGAGCGGTCCGGCAACAGTGGCAGGTGAGGACAGCAGTGCCACGGCAGCCCCGGGCAGGATGCGGCCGTGGGCTGTGCGGCTGCTCCTCTGGCTCCGGGGGTGGCAGGAGCCCCTGCCCTGCCTCCCCCCCACGGCTGGGTGGGCTTACCTTGGAGGTGATGACCTCCCGGGTGCGGGCGCGCAGCTTGTTGACCTGCGTCTCGGCAATGTCGGCACGCTCCTCTGCGTCGTCCAGCTCATGCTGCACCTTGCGGTACTTCACCAGGTTGGAGTTGGCCTGCTGCTCCTGGACGGGGTGAGGGGAGAGGTGGGTGCATGGGGCGCAGCCGCTCCCCACACCGCCCTCATGGCCCCTTTCTCTTGCAGCCATCCCAGGCAGCCCCGGGGAAGGGCAGCGCTGTCCTCTGCCCCAGGAGAGCAGCAGTGGGGACAGGCACTTACCGCCTCCTCAAATTGGCGCTTGTAGCTCTTGACCTTGCTCTGCAGCTTGTCGATCAGGTCCTGCATCCGTGTCAGGTTCTTCCGGTCTTCCTCAGCCTGCAAGTGCCCCGGCTCCGTCAGCAGGACCCCAGAAGACCCCCCCCACTCAGGGCCTGGCTGCCCCCATACCTTTATCCAGGAGTCCCAGTGGTGCCAGGGCCCTTCCCACACACAGAGAGCACCAACCCAGTCCCCCGCCCATGTCACAGGGTCCCCTGCCTTGTGTCCCAGCACCCAGCTCAGGAGGTGCTGGCAAATGGGGCAGAAGGACACCGAGCAGGGGGTGGATGTTGTGACAGGGAGAAGCCTGTCCCACCCTTGTCAGTCCCCGCACAGAGCCGCGAGCAAGTCTGGGCTGGCCTTGGGGGAGTTACTGGATCACACAGGAGGCTGAGCCCACGGAGAGTTGGGCCAAGTCCTGCTGGGCTGGAGCCGTGACCTGTGCTGCCGTACCTGGTAGCTCAGCTCCTTGATCCTCCGCTCGTACTTGCGAATGCCCTTCTGGGCTTCGGCCGTCTTCTTCTGCTCCGTATCCAGCTCTCCCTCCAGCTCCCGCACCTGCAGGGGGGTAGAGGCCAGCTCAGCTCTCTGCTCCCTCGCACCAGCCCCAGCCACTTTCCCAGCTCAGAGAAGCCACAGCAGAGGCTAGGCCACCCCAAGCAAAGGCTGGGAGCCAGGCCCAGGCTTGCAGGTCCTCAGGGACTGTCCCTCACTGCCCACGGTCCCCCCATGGCGCAGCCTGGCCCCAGAGGGATGGGGCAGTGCTGGTGCCCTGCAGAGCCTGGTGCCACCGGGGCCGGGGCAGCACCAGGAGCCAGCTCCTGGGGACACAGCCAGGAGTCTGCCCCTGCCTTCTCACCCTGGCCTCCAGCTTCTGGATCTGCTTCTTGCCCCCCTTGAGAGCAATCTGCTCCGCCTCGTCCAGGCGCATCTGCAGGTCCTTGATGGTCTGCTCCATGTTCTTCTTCATCCGCTCCAGGTGCGCGCTTGTGTCCTGCTCCTTCTTCAGCTCCTCTGCCATCATGGCAGCCTACAAGGCCAAGAGCACAGAGGCATCACCACAAGGCCAGGCAGCCCTGCCAGTCACAGGGACTCAATGGTGAAGCTCTAAGACCCTCCCCTCTCCTCACGCCCACCAGCCCCACAGGGTGCTGTGCACCCTTGCCAAACCATACAGCACAGTCCCCACCACGCTCTTACATCCGTGATAGCCTTCTTCGCCTTCTCCTCAGCATTGCGGCACTCCTGCACTGCATCCTCCACCTCGCTGGTCAGCTGGGAGATGTCTGTCTCCAGCTTCTTCTTTTGGTTGATCAGGCCTGTGTTCTGCAGACAGAAGCAGGTTCAGTGCCACAGGGACTGGCCGTTCACCGCGGCCAGCGGCACCACTCCTGGCTCCTGGCTCTCCAGTGCCAGCGGAGACATGGGACTTGGTGGTCCCTCACCTGGGAGTGGAGCAGGTTGACCCTCTCGGTGGCCTCCAGCAGCTCCTGCTCTGCCAGCTTCCTGCTCCTCTCTGCCTGCTCCAGCGCTGCCCGCAGCTCCTCCACCTCCGCCAGCAGCAGGTTGTTGCGGCGCTCCAGGGCGGCCGCCTGCTCCTTCAGGTCATCGTTGTGGCGTTGAGTGTCATCCAGCTCGATTTGCAGGTCCTGCCGGGCAGCACGGGGTCAGTGGGGACAGCAGGGGGCTGGGGCTGGCAGCAAGGACAGCACCAAATCTGTCCCACCCACAGCCGCCCAACCTTGATCTGGACTTGGAGCTGGCGGACCAGCTTCTGGAACTCGGCGGCCTGGCGGTTGGCGTGGCTCAGCTGGATCTCCATCTCGTTCAGGTCTCCCTCCATCTTCTTCCTCAGCCGGACGGCCTCATTCTTGGCCCGGGCCTCTGCATCTAGCGTGGCCTGCATGGAGTCCATGGCACGCTGGTGGTTGCGCCTGAGGGAGAGATGATGCATCAGCCCCGTCCACCCGCGGATGCCCAGTCTGGGACAGCCCCATCAGGGCCATGGTGCCAGCTCACCCCACAGCGATGGCCCTGCCTGTCCCCTCTCAGCACGCACCTCAGGTTCTCAAACTCCTCATCCTTCTCCGCCAGCTTCCTGTCCACATCAGCCTTGATCTGGTTCAGCTCCAGCTGGATGCGCAGAGTCTTGCTCTCCTCATGCTCCAGGGCCCCCTAGAGACAGCAGCAGCTGTGGGAAGGTGGCCGCTGGGGGGGATCTCCCCAGCCACCCACCCCAGCCTGGCCTTGTCCCCCAGCCCAGAGCTGTGGGGAGCAGGGCAGGTGGAACCAATTCCGTGCCTTGCTGTGGTTGCACAACCCCCATGAGCGGGGTGCCCAGGGGTTGCAGCCTGGCTCAGGACTGTCACCCTGCCAGCACGGTGTGGGTTGCTGCTCCAGCAGCACCCAACCGGAGTTGCAGGGTGGGCCAGTGGCTCTCGAGGGCAGTGGGCACATGCAAGCATCAGTGGGAAACAAGGACCCACCTCAGCCTCCTCCAGAGCTGCCTGGATATCGCTCTTCTCACTCTCCAGGGCTTTCTTCAGCTTCTCCAGCTCATGAATGGTTTTGCCGCTCAGACTGATCTGGTCAGTCAGATCCGCAATTTCCTCTGGCAGAGACGGAAGGGCATTTGGTCAGGAGTGAGTTTGTGGGCCCAGCCCCATGCAGGTCCCTTCCCCATCCCCCTGCTCGGGCTTGGCTGATGTCCCCCCAGCCCCTTGGAGAGTAGCTGAGGTTGTGCCTGGGGACATTTCCACAGTCTGGGTGAAGGAGAGGGCATGGGAGAGGCATTAAGGGCCCACGGAGACCTGCTTGTCCAAGAGCAACACCCCCATGCCACAGCCATGGCACTCTCAGCAGCAAAACATGCACCATTTGGAAACAAGAGCCACGTGACACTGCCAGTCTGCCCAGAGTGCCCCCAGCAAGAGGGCAGGACACATGCTGGCTTCCTGGCTGGGCCGCTGCATCCCTCCAAGGGATGGGCCAAGCGTGGCTGAGCAGCAAGATCTGCTCCTTGCCTACAAGGGACCCCTGTCCCACCACACGGCTGAGGGTGGGGGAGCCAGAGGCTGTCTGGCAGGCAGGAGTCTGGGCAGAGAGGGAGAGCTTGAGCCCAGTCCTACCCTGCAGGTTCTTGTTCTCCCTCTTGAGGGTCTCCAGGTTGTCCAGGGACTCCTCGTAGGCATTCTTGAGCTTGAAGAGCTCCGTGCTCAGGCTGCGCGACTCCTTCTGCGACGCCTCCAGCTCCGCCTGGGTCTCCTCATACTTCTGCTTCCACTCAGCCAGGATCCTGTCAAAGTTGCGCTGCTTCTTGTCCAGGGCAGCGCAGGCTGAGTTGGCACGCTCCAGGTCCACCGAGAGGTCCTCGATCTCTGTCTGCAGCCGGTGCTTGGTCTTTTCCAGTGAGGAGCACTTGGCGTGGGCGGCCTCCACTGCCTCCTCCGCCTCCTGCAGCCGGGTGGCCAGCTTCTTCCTGCCGATGGCAGCAAGGGGTGAGTGCTCCCAGCCCAAGTGTCATCCCACCCCACTGCTCTGAGGAACGGAGGCCACAGCCTGCCCAAACAGCCTCAAGTCCGGGCAGGAGGGTGCAGTCTCACCCTGGAGTCTGGGAAAGCCCCATCGTTGAACGGAAACTTGCCACCTGCAAGGAACCGACTTCTGCCATGAGACTTACTTGGCTTCCTCCAGCTCCTCTGTCCTCTGGATGGCATCTGTCTCATACTTGGTTCTCCACTGAGCCACTTCCGCATTGGCCTTGGACAAGTTCCTCTGGAGCTCACTCTTGGCCTCCACCTCCTCCTCGTACTGCTCCCGCAGCAGGTCACAGTCGTGCCGGGAGGCTTGCAGGGCATGGGCCAGGGCGTTCTTGCTCTGAGGAAGGGAGAGCTTATGAGAGGAGCAGCTGGCCCCAGGCTCCAGGACACCGGCCATGGCACTGGGACTGGGGACAGCGGGAAAGAGCTGCCCTTGGGACTCCCCTGTCCAAGAATCTGGGCCACTGCCACAGTGGGACACACATCCCATTCCCTGAGATCTGTGTCACTCGGAGATCAGCCATGCCCTAGAAGCCTCACCTTGGTCTCTTCCTCCAGCTGCCTCTTGAGTTCCTCGATGTTCTGGGTGAATGAGGTCTTGCCACGGCTCAGCTGGTTGATGAAGGACTCCTTCTCCTCCAGCAGCCGACTAAGCTCCCCTGGGTTCAAACAGAGCCAAATCAGCTACTTTGGGGCCGAAGGGCTGCAATCTGCGTTAGCTCACACTCCCCCAGAGCCTGTGGCCTTCAGCTGCATGGAGACCTCCAGCAGTCCCAGCTGTATCCCCACCCAGGCAAGCTGGGGCCCATGGGCAGAGGTACAAGCAGCTAAAGGCACAGTATGCCAGCTTTGTCGGTACGCCAGGAAACCCCTCCTTCTGACGCCTGAGATCACAGCGTATCCTCCAGCACAGCGAGCATCACCACAGAGGTCCTCTTCCTTGCCAAGCCATAGGGCACCTCTGCAAGGCCTGAGTGAAGGCACAACATGGACATCCCACTCCCCTCCGCTCCAAATGGAGCTCCTGCTATTTTTTTTGTCCATGGGAGAAGGAGGACAGTCTGCCTGGCTGAACCACGGCTCCCTCACTCAGATGCCCCAGTGCCAGACCAGCCCCAGGGCAGCCACGTGTCCCCTGGCTGCTGCCCCCACCTACCATTCTCAGTCTGCAGCCTGCCCCGCTGCGTGTTCACATCGGTCAGTTGTCGCTGCAGCTCGTCCACTTTGGACTTGGCCTCGCTCAGCTGGTCCTCATAGGTGCGGCACAGCTTCTCGGCATTGGCCTGCACGCACCAAGCAAAGCCGTATGAGACCCAGCTCCGGCCAGAGAGCATCGTTCTCCCAGAAGGGGCTCAGCAACTGCATCACCCTGGGACCTGCTGCCCTGCTCAGCCGATCCCATGCGCACACAAGGCAGAGAGCAGGAGCCTGCCAGAGCTCTCATGTCTCTGCTAAGCTAACAGTGGCTTTCTGCAGTCAGTCTCCTAGGAAATGTCTTCCCAGATCCTCTAGACTTGACTAGGACAAGCAAAGCATCCTGCAAGCACTGCCATAGTGACATAGGAACACTATGGCAAGGAAAAAGAGGGACTTGGCCATGGCAAAGAGCTACCTAGAACAACATCCCATGGACGTGGCTGCGCTGAACACACTGCAACCAATTGCACTGATGTTCACAGAAGAGATGAACCTGCCCTGTACAGAACCAGTGCCCACCTTGTTCTTGGTGAGGTATTCAATGTTGGATGACAGGTCATCCACCTCCATCTTCATCTCGCTCTTCTCCTTCTCCAGCTTCTGCTTGACACGCTGCAGGTTGTCGATCTGCTCGCTCAGCTCCGCCACACTGTCTGCGTGCTTCTTCCGCAGGGTGGCTGCCGTGGACTCATGCTGTAGGGTTGCCTCCTCCAGGTCCCGCCGCAGCTTCAAGAATTCTGCTTCCCGCTTCTTGTTCATCTCCAGCTGCGCAGTTGTTGCCCCACCAGCCTCCTCCAGCCGCTCGCTCAGCTCCTCCAGCTCCCGTGACACTTCTGCCCGCTGCTTCTCCACCTTGGCTCTGGCGGCACGCTCAGCCTCCAGCTCCTCCTCCAGCTCCTCAATGCGGGCCTGCCAGAGACAGAATAAGGCAGATGCTTCAAGCACCGGGTGAAGCTCCAGCATCTTTGCTCTCCACAATGGAGCAAGGTGTCTCCTCTGATGCTGGGGAGCAACAAGCCACCAGTCTGGAGCAAATGCTTGGACTGTCTTGGGATTCTCGGAAGCAGGTACTCCTTGGTAGCGTGTTTTGCAGAGCTCCTGCTCTCCTCTGTACCCTGCCATCAAGATCCAGGCTGACACTAGCTTCTTTTCTGTGGGAACCTTCATGCAAATAGCCTGAATCTGGGGGCCTGTCTCTGATAGGAAGAAGCCCAACATACTAGATTTGGATCTTCAGAGTTTAGGCACTGGATTTAAGGTTTTAGTCGGGACAGAGAACTACATCCTAGAAGCTGTTCCTCATACCAGTGCTAGCGTTCACCTCAATAGTTCATTCTTTAATTTTTAGTCCACCACATTTTGGCAGAGGGCTTTGCTTCTGCTAACAATCCCAGCTTTTTTCATCACTCTTCTGCCAAGGAGATGCCCCTGGGCTCAGAGAGGGACTGGCCCATGCAGATTCCCCAGCACATTACATCTGATGGAAATTTAGGACTCCTGGACCGCGAGAACAGTTCCACCATACCTGGAGCTCCTTGATCTTCTTCTGCAGCTGGGCCTCAGTCATTTGCCCATCTTCAATCCTTGAATTTAGTTGACTCATTTCAAAGTCTTTCCTGTACAGAAAGAAGGTAAAGACAGGACAGTGTGTCTGACCAGAGGCAAGTGCGTCTGGCTCCTGAAGCCAGAGGAAGATCATTCTCTGCACTGTAACACCCAGGTCCAGAGGACAAACCAACCCACACACAAAAGGGACTGCAGGGGTAAGAAGCAGAGCATGGAATGCTCTGAGGGAGGGTGGCGTGGCCAAACTGGCAGACAACCTGGCTCTAAGCTTTTCCCTATGAGGTCCCTAGGTGTTGTTCTCCAGTTCCCCAATGAGAATGGGACATGAGTGATGAAGTCTGTACTTGTAGGTCCCAGCTCTGCATTAGGATCCTGCCAGACAAATCTCTCCTCTCCACCCCGTGTACAGAGGAAGGTCTATAGTGCCCTGATCTATTAGTCCGTGCAGCTGACAAGCTTCTCAGCATCTCTGCATAGTGCCCAGGAAAACTAAGCCCTCATTTTGCCTGGACTGGACACTCCAGCAGTGCTCAAAGCCACAACCCAGCAGGCCCTGCAGAAGTCACAAGTCCGCTTGATTTAGAGGTGGACACTGGCCTGGCAGAGTGAGCACACAGCCCAGGCACATATCACACGCTCACTTTTTGAGTTTCTCCTCCAGCTGCTGTTTGTCATTCTCCAGATCCATTACAGACTCTTGTGTCAACTTCAGGTCTCCTTCAAGCTTCCTCTTTGCTCTTTCCAGGTCCATACGGACTTTCTTTTCTTGTTCAAGAGAGCCTTCCAGCTGGAGAATGAAGGGAGACAGGATAGGGAGGGAAAGGACCCTCTATAACCCCAACCTTCCCCATGTCCGTTGCTGTGGGAACTTCACCCAGCCCCAAAATCCAAAGCTATTTCCTAGTTGGTCTCCAGTCCCATTCCCTCAGCCCAGGACTGCTCTCCATGGGGTACTTTGGACCACCTCTTGGTTCAGGGGCAGTTTGTCAATGGGGTTATTCACTAACTGGCCATATTAAATGGGGATCTGACAACAATCCCACCTTCCAGATTCCACTCAGGGACAGCCTTTGGGCTCTCCTGGAGGTACAACACAAACCTCTCTTACTTCACTGTCACTGGACTATGACTCACATCATCCACTTGCTGCTCCAGTTTGACCTTGGCTTTGGTCAGTGTGTTGACCTTGTCTTCCTCAGCTTGCAGGTCATCCAGGGCCTGCTGATGGGCCTCTTGCAGTGCTTTCTTCTCTTTCGTCAGCTTGGCAATGATCTCATCCAGAGCAGCCATCTCTTCAATCAGGTTTTTAACCTAGATCAGCGAGGTCAAGAATTGAGCGCATCTTCTCAGAGAGAGGGGATGCAAAGCTAATACAGCAGCCTGACCTATGAAAGGCAGTTCTCCACGATCAACAGCAGCTTAGCACCGCAGCAGCTGCCAGCCGCTCTCCCCTTGGCCAGGCTGGTTCCACCAGGTGGTTTGTCAATGCCCCAAATCACTTGCCATTGCACAGAACCGTTTGCCCATACCACTCCTGTGCAGTGAGGCAGGACACCGGAGGGTTTTTGCCCTTTCCCACATCTCTTTGTACTCTGCCCTGCCCCAGCTCCCACACACCAGCAGCCTTATCCCTGACGTTTCTCTTCGGTGTCCCCACAGCCACTGAGGCCCCAGGGCAATGAGGCTGTGCTCTGCAGGAAGGGTCAGTTACCTTGTTCTCTGTGGCATGCTTCTCCTTCTCCACCTTGGCCAGCGTGATCTCTAGGTCATCGATGTCCTTCTTCAGCTCTGCACACTCATCCTCCAGCTTGCGTCTCTTGGCGGTGAGGTCTGAGTTCATCTCCTCCTCATCCTCCAGACGCTCTGTTAGCTCCTTCACCTTGGCCTCCAGCTGGATCTTGGACTTGATCAGCAGGTCGCAGCGTTCCTCTGCATCTGCCAGGTTGTCTTGCTCCTGGGACAGGCACAGGACAGCCAGTGCTCATCCACTGCCCCAAGATCATTCCAGCAGGCTCTCAGCCATGCTATCCTGGCCCAGAGCTGAAGCTCTCCTTGTGGAAGGGGCAGAGCAAGCCCGAGGTGCTCAGGGATACAAAAAAACCCAGCTCCATTCACTGCCCGTTTTCAAGGTCCATGGGACAACCACTAACACTAACCAGGGCCAAAGAGCTAACAGCAACTAAATCTTTCCAGAGGAAGGAAACACTGGACTGATACTTCCTGGCACAGAAACGGCATAGATTAGCTACAGTTTGGCAAGCAAACATCGCCATCCCTCCCACCCCCTTGTGAGGGGATCACCCTTTCCAGAGCCAGGGAAGCATGAATCCCCACGGCAGCCCTGAGATGGCACATCTGTGATGTTGCTTCAGGTTTGCACCAAGTCTAACACTGCATTTCAAACAGATTGTGGCAATGAGGGGGTCTCAGAAGAGGCTGAAGGAGGGATCTAGCACGCTCTGCTCCTTCTTCTACCCATGGACCCTGCACTATCTTTACACTTCCAGGGAGGGTGAGGCACTCACTGCCTGCAGCTGGAGAGCCAGGTCATTCTTCTCCTGGGTCATGGAGACCTGCTTCTCTTCCAGCTCCTTCCTCTTAGCCTCGGACTTCTCCAGAGCCTCCTTCAGCTTCTGGAACTCCTCCTTCAGGTTGGACATTTCCTTCTCAGTCTGAGCAGACTTGAGTAAAGGCTTGATCTTGAAGAACAGCTTCATCCAGGACCAGTTCTTGACAGCATTGAAGGCCCGGATGTTCCACTGGATGGTATAGAGGGCTTCCCTGGAGGGATACAAGCACAGCGTCATCATGGGTGTAGATTCCCCACATCCCATCCTCACTGCAGCAGAGGCCTAGACATGGCTCCATTCTCCACCAGCTGGACAAATGGCAGCATGTTGAATGAATGGCACATTGTCTGCACACTGTAATGGTCCTCGTGCCATGGGTGGTGTGGCCTGGCTTTCAGGTCTCTTCATCCTGCATCCCTCTGAATCTTCCAGTGGAACCCAAAGGCTCCCCCCACCTAGATACACTGACCCTTCCCACCAGGCCCATGCCAGACCCCTCACAGGTCTGCCTCCACCCCTTCAGGACAGGGCCATACTCAACCACTGCCACCATAGGCAAGCCCCACATGTCAAACCCACTGAAATGTGCAGAAGGGACAAGGAGACACACAAAGTTCTGTCTCTTTCCCCGCCCAACTCTACCTCCTGCTGATGATCTTCTGATACTCAATGCGCATGAGGTGCCCACGGATTCTGGCCTGCAGCATGGTCAGGATCTTGGCCAGACGTTCATCTCGCATCTCTTCCAGCAAGCCCAGCAAACCAGCCTTGAAAAACACCTGCAGGCAAGAGAGTGAGAACAGAGTCAACAGCAGAGAGGACAGAGAGCTCAGGGGTAACATAACCCATCAGGCAGACCTGGTCTACACGTGGCCCAAAGCAGGGATACACAGAGCAGTGAGGGCTACACACCGCAGGTTTAGGTGCCCTCTCTGCACGGGCACACACCCAGGCTCTGCACTGGTTGGAGGTGCACCCACACAAGGCACAGGCACAGATCTCCCTGCCCTGAGCACATCACGTTCCCCAGCAGGGACTAGCTGCTGTGTTGGGTGGTACGAGATCAGGCAGCAGTGACCTTCTGCTCAGACCTGTTTCTTCCCAGCCTGCATCTTCCTCTGCCCTCCTCAATCCCTTCAAGTCCCACATGCAACCTGCAGAGTGCAGGGTTTCAGCAGGGCTGTGGCCAGGCAGAGAGCAAGCTGGGCACGGAGAGCAAACTGGGACTGCAGAGAGACAGGATGGGCAATGTCTCCTTCCCAAGGACCAGCTGCCTGGTCTCACCTTGGTATGACCAAACTTGTACTGTGAGTGGTCCAGTTCCAGGGAGCTCAGCAGCTTCTCTGTGGCCTTTCTGCTGTCCACAAACTTGTCATCTGGAATGGCTGCTGGATTCAGGATACGGTAGCTGCAGGGACAAAGCAGAGGAAGGACATGCAAGAGAACCCCAGCACAGAGTTGATGGGTCCATCATCATCCCTGTACCCCAGTCATGCCAGTTCCCCCTGGAAGCATGTCACTGCAGCACAGACGGGAGCCATGTATGAACCAGGAGCTCCAGGGTGCAGTATGGGCTGTTCTGCAGGGCAGACACCAGGGAACCCTGCCAGATCTTAGTCCCTGAACACAAGGAAGACTGGGCAAGAGGAGGCCACTGGCCTCACTACGCCTCGTCAGGCCCAGGCCAAGCAGGGTGGATGGGGCCAGCTGGAGAACAGTAAGGATCCCAAGGGCAGAGAGAAACCTGAGCCAGGATTGGAGGACCTGAGCCTTGCCACCATCCATCTGCACCAGCCCTGCATTCAGTACCTCAAACATCACCAGCCTTGCTGTCTCGTCACATCTGCCACCAAACTATCCATGTCTGGCACCACAGAGCCAGCAGCAGAGCTATCCCACACTGTACATGCACTGGGCGTATTGTGGTGGTTCAGGCCAGCCCCGCACAAGCTAGGGAGCAGGTCAGAGCCAGGGCAAGCCCGTCTCCCCTCAGAACTTCTGGGGGTTGCTGGGAAAAGAAGAAGAAGGAGTTACCGCTGCTTGAAGTCTGCGTAGAGAATCCTGTTGGGGAATCCCTTACGGCAGATGCGGATACCTTCAAGGACACCGTTACACCGCAGCTGGTGCAGCACCAGGAAGGCATCCATGGCTCCTATGGGTGAGAACAAAGATGGAGCAGACACTCAGTCCAAGAGAACAGGGGAAATGGAACTGCAGCATGGGCCTGAACTCTGGAAACAGCCCCTGGTTTTGATCACAGATGTTAACCTGTCCTGTAGGCCTATGCTGAGCAGCAGTGCTGCAGCCTGGGCCTCGGATGGTGGAAGTCAGCCTGAAAGACTCATCCGTGCCTGCTGTTATACGCAAGTGCAAGGCAGCCCAACCATCAATGCACAGCCAAAATGGGAGCCTGGTAAAACTCATTCTCCCCAGTAGAGGAGACTGGCATGGGTCACAGAGGTTTCCACACTGAGAGGGGGCCAGGTCTCAGTGGCAGAAGAACTGCTGCAAGAAAAGGGTTGGGGAGAAGGTGGGTGCAACCCAAGGGAACTGCCAGGGTGCTGTCTCACTCCATGCATACCTGGGGTCTTTGTCTCATTGGGGATGATGCAGCGGACAAAGTGGGGCTGAGTGGAGCGCAGGTTGGTCATCAGCTTGTTGAGATTCTCCTGTAGGGCAGACACAGGGGATGAGGCAGGAGGTGACAGCTCTGCTCCCCTGTAACACATCCCTCCAGCCCTTCCCCCCACAGGCAGGGGGAGAGCAGACACGGAGAGCCCCTTACCACTCCTCATGAGAAAGGGGGAATCTCCTCCTGCTTGGCTGCTCTCTGTGCTATCCTGCCAACGGGACATCCCCAGCCCCGTAGCAGGGCCACTGCCTTCTGCCAGGGTGGGAGCAATGGCAGAGGGGACTGGGCTGGCAGGCGTGCCAAATGGCACCTGCAGGCTTTGCTATGCCAGAGGTGAGCCAGATGCTTCCCAAGTATTTGTAGGTAACGTTTTGCTGCTGGGGAGAGCCAGGAACACAGGACTATTCCTGGCACACAGCTCTGCTGGTGCCCATCAGCCCTGTGCTCAGCACCCTGCAAATCTAGTGTTGGCATCCACATTGGCTGCGGTCCTCATGTCATCAGGTTTTCCCTGTACCTCCACAGTGCTGCCCACGCCCTTCGGCCATGACAGAGGGCCCTGCTGATCCAGCCTGGGCCTCCTTTTCTCTCCAAGGCAAGGCTCAAGCCAAGACATGGCCCTGCCTTTTCTTGTGGCAAAGACATCTGCACCCTCAATCTTTCCAGGCTGCCTTCCCCTGCTCGTACAGGCTCAGCCTGTCCAGGAGCAGCTCGGGGAAAGGAACACCTTCCCGCAGCTCCACGTCATCATGGGGCAACTTCTTGCCGCAGACACCTTTCCCCAAGGTCTGTGACTTGTCCAGGAGGAAAAAAGCCACACATCTCCCTGAACAGGGCTCTGACACAAGCGCTGCCCTCTTTGAGCACCCTGTCATCACAAGGCTGTCATGGCAGGACACAACTTTGGGCTCACACACCCCTCTGTGCTGTTTTCCAGTTGCTTAAGCTCTGGGGTGGACAAATAATTCCTGTGGTGAGCATGGGAACGGGAGGTGTGTTATCCTGAGCTGTAAAATAGCTCAGGTCACCTCCCTGGACAGGACAGCAGAGAGCTGCCTGCTCAGAGACCTGTAAGATCCTCCTCCATTTTCTTCTGCCCAAAGGCTGTCCTTCCCGCCGACAAGAATGAGGAGAGAAGTAGCACAGACTTAAAGTGATGTTCATGTAATACATTATCTAAACATCACTACAAGTCTTAACTGCCGCTCTCTCAAAGGTGAAGGAGCTGCCGAGCAGCGCAAGCATCACGTGGGCAGAAGCAGCACAAGCCCCAGCTCTTAGCGAGCCATCGTTCTCCCAGCCTGGAGCCTCATGACCTTCCCTAGCAGCACAGGGACAGGGCTGGGACTCTGCCAGGCACAGGCCCCTTGCCCAGGGACGAGAGGGTGTTAGGAGCTTTTGCCTAGTGGTGGTCCTTCAGGAGCCCTGGTGATCCTTCAGGCCCCAGGAGCTCATGTGCAAGATACCCCAGAGTCTTGGCAGGGAAGTGGGACTGATACTGGGACACTCAGAGCATGCTTCCCTCATGGCCTCGGCTGAGGGGCTGGCTCTTACCTTGTGCAGCTGCGACACTGTTTGGAAAGAAGCTGCCTTTTTACGTTTCTCCTTGGTCCCTGGCTTGTGAGGTTCCTCTGTTGGGTTGAAATATTGATTAATTACATCAGCAAAACATCTGCTCAGCTTGGAGGACTCAGGACCACCCTCAAACACCCCTGAGAGCCCACAGCTCTCTGTAAAGCAGAGATAGTAGTGCCCTGCTGCAGAGCAAAGCCACAGACCACCAAAAACATCTCCCACCACACCCAGCTCTGGGTGTTGCTCCTCAGCTGGTGGTAACAAGAGACCCCTTCACACATCCCAAGTCACAGGGCCACCAGGACAGCTCTACAGCACCACACAAGCTCAGCCTGGTCCTAACCACCCACCTAAAGCCCCTAGGCCAGCACTGCATGTCCAGAGTACCCACCTACCCAGGTCAGAGAGGTATTTAAGGGTCAATGTGGGTCTTCCCTTTGCCTGGGCTGCTAGGTGCAGGAATGCGGCACCAACAGCTGGACGTGAGGGCGAGGAGGCTTTGCTGCAAAGGGAGGGAGAGACCAAGGTCAAAAAAGGGGTGGCGTTGTTCCTCACCTGAAGTAGAGCCCACGTAGTTCTCATAGAGGGAGGCCAGGAGCTTGTTTTGGGATTTTTGGAAGATGGACACCACTGTCTCATTCAGGGGGTCCTTGTTCTTTTCCAGCCACCCCATGATGTTGTACGGCACCTGTCACCAGAGGAGAGAGGCAAAGGTAAGGACAGCCCTGCAAGGGAGAAGGTGTGGATGCTGTGAAGGAGCTGACAGGGGACGTACCACACCAGCATAGTGCACCAGCTCAAAGTGGGCCTCGTATTTCCGCTTTTTGTCCGGCCGGGGCTTCTGGAAGTTGGGTGACTTCCCAATGTGGTTGTCATAGAGCTTAGCTTTGAATGACATGTCGGAGGCTTTCGGGAACATGCACTCCTCTTCGAGGATGGACAGGATTCCCAGTGGCTGCAGGGAGAAGTTGGTATAAAGAGGTCTGAGCTCAGTGTTGCCATGTCCCATCCCAGAATGGGGGATTCTCTGTGCCACTGAGCAAGGTGAGGCAAGGCTTGACTTGGGAAACCTGGTCCTCATTCAGGCAAACGGTGCAAGACATAGACCATGGCAAGCTATCATTGGTGTATTCCAGGCTGCATCTGACCTCCAGCCAGTCAAAGTGGGACTGGCCAGCCCTGCAAGACATGAGGGCTTGCCCAGATCCATCAGATTGTTGGGAAGGGGAGGTCCTCTCCAGTATCCTGACAGGTTTGCTTCTTTCAAAAAAAAGTGTTTCCTCCATGCAATGGTGGAAATCTTTTATACAAGCTGCTCTGAATCAGCAAGTACTCAAGTAAGAGGCACTGAGGGGCAGCAAGTGGGTAGGAAAAAAGGGGCACAGATGACAATTCTCTGGAGGAAAAGGCCGCACCAGGTTTTGTGGCTCACTGGTGGGTAGGAACAAAATTTCCATGGTTTCATAAAGTCAAAATTTGTGTCAAAAAGGACTCAATGGGCTGGAGGCTCTGAGCTGTAAGTGGGGGGAAAACAAAGTTGGGCACCTGCCACTGACTGGGGAGGGAGTAATTTCATTTCTGGTAGCAGAGCTCCTCTCACTGTTCCAGTCTTTGCAAACAAGCTGCCAACCAGAAGTCCCATTCCTGTGCCCTGACTCACGCTTTACCTTTTCAATCAGGTCAATGCAAGCCTGCAGGTCCAGGCCAAAGTCAATGAAGACCCATTCGATGCCTTCCTTCTTGTATTCTTCTTGCTCCAGGACAAACATGTGGTGGTTGAAGAACTGTTGCAGTTTCTCATTGGTGAAGTTGATGCACAGCTGCTCAAAGCTGTTGAACTGCAAGAACAAAACAAACCTGCATCAGAAGGAGGAGCTCCAGATGTGAAAGGATTCACTCTTCTGCTTTGTCTGGGTGTGAAGAGTGATCTCTGCTAGGCTCAGCTGGATTGCTACCAGAGCAGGTAGCCAGGAATCATTGGACATGTGCCCACAGCAATGTTAGAACAGTCCTTGTGAGCTGCCTGTTTGCTCCAGATATATTAATTCAGACAAGAGCTCTTTTTCTTATCAAGGAGATAGAAGGAGATAGAGCTCTCAGACACTAAGGGACTGAGCTGTCTAGCTACAACATTCCCCTGCACCCATTGCAAGGGGCCTGCAGGACTCACGTCAAAGATCTCGAAGCCTGCAATGTCCAGTACTCCGATGAAGAACTGTCTGGCCAGCTTGGTGTCAAGGGTCCTGTTGATCCGAGTCACCAGCCACTTGAACATGCGATCATAGGTGGCTTTAGCCAGGGCTCCCACAGCATAGACAACCTGCCAAAGCAAATCATAGAGCAGGTCATGAGCACTTATGCTTCTCCCTGCTTTTGTAGGGGCTAAAGGCTGAAGAAAAGAGCTCCTCTTGGCATACAAAGGACAGACAGACAGATCCAGGGAGTTCGTGGTTACACTGTATGCTCCAAGATTATTTTTCACACGCTCACAAGTGTGTTCTTGTGTCCCTGGCCTGGTCTTAGCCTCCAAGGTCTTCGGATACAGATTCAGTCTAAGGTGATATTTTCAGAAGCTTTGTGCATGGCAGGAGCCTACAGCTCTCTTTGGATAAGACACCAGCTCCTAAGGTCCTCTTGAATTTTACTTGAGGACTGGCTTGTACTATACAGGCCAGGTTTGGGTTCCTAAGCGTGATGTGGCTGGAATCTGACAAGATACATTTTTGGTGCATTTGAGTCTCCCACAAGATCAGTTTAGATGAGTATTTAGATGAGTTTTCTACTTTCCAGAGCTGAACTCTTCATGGGAGTGTGACTGTCTCTGAAGCAGATCCATAGAAACTGGACCTCTTCTGGCTGTGATCCAATCCACATTTCAAAGATACTGCAATTGAACCTCCAGCCTCAGTTAATAACCAAAGTTATCTGCCACCATCTTTCCCAGCTGCTAAAAGCCAGTAACTGTGGATACATCTTCTCATGCTGCTCTGGAGTCTCCTCCTAAACCTAAGAAAGTGAACTGAAGCACCAGTCACCCTGTGCAGAGAACATTACGCAATGGGCCTGCCTGCAGAGGAGTCACATACCAGCATGAGCTGGGAGCCCATGTCCCGGCACACTCACCTGTTCCACGTTCTGACCTTTGGTCACGTATTCATTGCCCACTTTCACACGAGGATGGAGCAACCCCTTGATGAGGTCAGCTGAGCTGATTCCCATGAGGTAGGCAGCCTTGTCAGCACCTGTAAAACGGTACAAAGGCATGAGGAGCCAGCAAGGAAGCCCTGGGAAGGAAAAAAAGAAAATAAAAGATTACCAGCTTTTCTGCTGATCAATGCTAACTATACTAGTGTTTCCACCTGCTCCAGTGTCTACTGTGACTTCCCATCTTGGACATTGTATGATGCTTTTAAAGTCTGGACTTCCTGCCTGAGATGTTACTGTTTGGAGGAGATGGCCATAGCAGGCCTCCTGCACCTTATCAGGTGCCTATCAGGTTTTTGAGTCTTCTTGATCTGGGGATCTCTATGCATTTTCCAGTGGAAGCCTGAATTCCCATGCAGTGAATTTTAACTGGCCAGAAGAAAGGTGATTTTCTTGCTTATCTTTCATAGACTCCTAATAGCAGACTGTAGCTAGAAAATCACCTCTGTAGGGAAATCACTGCTAGATCAAAATCTTCTTTAATTACCATGTAGCAGCTGAATCCTGTGTTGACATTCTTCAGGCAAGGGGAACTCTTCCTTCATGAACGTTAGCATGACAAGGTCTGATCCAGGTAGTCATTTCTGCTGGATCCCTGCCTCAGCTGATGTATAGTTACTGCTTAAGCCTTCCAGTTAAGTGATAGGGCTCCCCCTTCTCACCCTTCCTCATGCTGGAAAGTCACCTTCTCCTTGAAGCTTTCTCCATTATGCCTGGGAGCCAGGCATAACGCAGCAGTGCAAAAGCAATAGAAAATATTTGAGCTCTGACTTTCTGAATTTTCAGGTTTGCTCTGCAGCCTGACTATTCTTTTAGATCTATGATTTGCATTGGATTTTCCTAAGCAACAAACAAGGAAAAGTATTAGACAGTGACTGTATCCTACTCTAACTGGTCTTCAGGAGGCTCTGACTTGAGCAGGTCCTTGCAGTCCTGATCATGGCCTGGCCCATATTCTGTGGACGACCCGCTCTGGAAGGCTGTCTAATGAAATGCAAGAGGTGATGAAGGGCAGGAGAAGACTGAACAAGGTGAAGCACAGCCAGAGTGTGACAGCCTGTGATGTTGCTGAGGCAAGTCTGATGCAGATGAGACCACCTAGTGCTTGCAGAAAAGGCTGTCTTAAATATGCCCACTCAAAGACAAGCCCCCTTGTGCACCTACAGCAGGTCCTAAGACAGTGTGGTTGCTTGGGATCATGGTCACTGATCTTCACAGACCAGCCCAGGAAAGTTATCACAGTCTGCCCTTGGAGGAATTTGCATGCCCAGCCCAGGCTGGGCAGATCTGGCAGCATGGAGCCAAACTCACTTTCAGTGCCATCAGCCTCTGCCTGCTCTTCTCGCTGCTTTTGCTTGAACTTCATGTTGCCGAAGTGCATGATAGCGCCCACTATTTTATAGGAGCCGTATTTCTCATCATTGCTGAAGCCCAAGATGTCCATGGCGTGCTGAGGAGAGACAAAGCAGCACAGATAGAAC
This sequence comes from Pelecanoides urinatrix, assembly GCA_013400755.1. Classification (NCBI taxonomy): domain Eukaryota; kingdom Metazoa; phylum Chordata; class Aves; order Procellariiformes; family Procellariidae; genus Pelecanoides; species Pelecanoides urinatrix. The sequence continues at coordinate 23,672 of VZTQ01000419.1, read as the reverse complement.
AATATCACCACTCTGAGGTAAGGGTTGGTCCTCCCACCGTCTCCTAAGGCGCTCTCCCTATCCTGGGGCTCTGGGCAAGATGCTCTATCCAGTGGGCACCTAGCAAAGGAATCCTGTCCATGGGATTTTCAACGTGAGTCCAGCTCCCACAAGATCTATTTGAAAGCAAAAGGACTAGCCTAGCATCCACAAGCAGGTTTTCCGAGGTGAGGTCTCATCTTCTCATGGGAGCCATGGGAAGTGCTCAGGTACTACAGGCCCTTCCTAAAGCAGGGAATTACTCTCCTTTCTCTGCCTGGAGGAGGCTGTTGATGGAGATCAGACTCACTCTGGTCTTTCTTGTAGGCTCACAACATGTGTAGAGCAACTGCCAATAAACCAGAGGGAACTCATGGCTCATTTAGAGGGACACAGAAAAGCCAGGACACGTCCCCATGTCTGCCCAGAAGGAGGTTGTGCCCTCCCCAGGCCGCTGCCTCGGGCTGTGCAGTGTGAAGGAAGTACACGTACATCTGTCGCCATGAGCTCCTCGCCGTCATCCAGGTTGTCCACAGTTGTTACACCCTGAGAGCAGAAGTGGTAGTCGTAGGGGTTGAGGGAGAGCAGCAGCATATCTGTTGGGGGAAGATGTGCAGGGAGTGAGGCCAGTCTGACAGAGACAAAGCTGGGGCAGAGGGGCAATGCTGGACACAGAAGAAGAAGTAAGGCTTCACCGGCCTCAACTAGAGGGCACCAGCCGGTGGGAGGAACAGCCTCTTCAAGCCCAGGCAGGCCCACACGTGGGTCCATCTCTTCTGTGATGTGCCTCCTGCTTGCTATCTTGGGATATGGCTTGGTTGCAGACTGATTTAGAAGTGGCCATTCATGTCCTTGTGACCACCAGATAAGATTACTGCTCTGCACAGCTCTCCAGACCTGCCTAATAAGGTATTGTTCTGGAGCCAGCAACAAGCTCAAGAGCCCACAGCCAAGAGGCTGGCCACCCCAGGGGACTGTGCCAGCCATCCTTCTGCAGTGTGGAAAGGTTTCCTGCTCACTCTGTGTGACTTGGCACCTGGAGGGCAGGGCTGCTCAGAACACAGGACTGCCCCAGTGCAAATTGGGGTCAGCTGGGACTGTCCTGGGGAACACATCTAGGATATGTCTACACCAGGGCCACTGCTGCGAGTGAGCTGTGCAGCTGTTTTCAAGCTCACCTGAAACAGGTCATCTCACTAGGGTGGCTGAAGGAGCTCAGAGTAGGCTGCAAAACACTTCCCCCTACCCCAAAATGAGTAAATATCCAGCCTGCACATGCTGAGGTCAGTGCTGTACCCACCACACAATGAGGACTCTATGCAAGGAAGCTTTGCAAGCGCTCCCACCCTGCAGATAGACTCTGAGTGACCACTTCTCTGCACCTAGAAGTTGTAGAAAAGGCTTTAGTCTGGCTTCTCAGTCTGTGAGGATGAAGGAGGCTGGATTAGATGACCTCTTGAAATCCCTTCCACCCTGAATTATCCACCACTCCTATGATCCTGCGCAGCTAGCAAAGCATGCGAGGGCAGTACCTGCATGGTGAGCTGGGTTTGCTCATTCCCTGGGGACCCCAAAGCTGACAACAGAGCACTTTGTGGCTATTTTCAGGCCATCATGCCATAAAGGCTATGCTGCAGCTTCAGCTGCCTTACCTTGCAGCTCTGGCTTCTTCCCAGAGAGGATCTGGTAGTAGATGTGGTAGCTTCGCTCTTTGGGTTGCTGGAAAATCACTCTTGATTTTTCCAGAAGATCTAGAATCAAATAGGGCAGAGGAGTTAGAGGAGGGTTTGTTCTTTCCTGGAGCTGACCCAGCATTGGCACAAATAGCGAGATGAAATCCCTCCCCACTGCAGCTGGCACACGTTTACTCACAGATGTCAATGTCTGCGGAGGCCAGCTTCCCTGAGGGGCCAAAATGGATCCGGATGAACTTGCCCTGAAAACATGCACAGGAGGTAAGTGCTGGGCTCAGCTACACAGCTACAATTCTGAACAGCTCCTAGAAACCTCAGACAACTACAAGACACTGGTTATTTCCCACTTCTGCTGATGGCAGGCAAGTTACTGGGCTCTCTGAGGGTTAGGTGGGTGAAATTCTCTGGTTTGTAGTGTGCAGAGGGTCAGACAGCATCGCCTAAGGCTTTAAAGACTAGGCAGGCAGAAATTTCACTCACAGCAGATAAATCCCTCTCCTCAGGCCTGTTCTTAAAGCTAAGCACTTCGGCGGGGCAGTGTGATACTGAGTCTGCCCGTAGCCTCCTGCTCTGGGGTGTGCTGAGGAATCTCACCCAGGAGTGTCTCCTTTCCCTCCAAGGCACAAGAACAGGCATCAAAGCCACCTGTGGCTGATGAGCTCTGCATCCCACAGCAGACCCAAGCTGGGCTTAGCAAAAAAGATGCTGCTCCCTGGAAGGGGTACGCTTGTCTGTCCCAGCTCCAGCACTCCAGGCTGTCTGGCCCTCTCAACTTTGGTCCTGACTTCTCCCCAGCCACAGGCTGCGACACCAGGGCGATTCATCCTGCCCAGCACACCATTTACTGCACTGATGTAACCAGAAGTTTGGCCTCAGCAGTCCAAGCCCTCTAGGAAGCAGAGCTAGCTTCCTGCTACGTGCCTTTGGCTCACATTGTACAAAAACACAATACCACAAGCGACGCATTCAGCTTACATAAATGCGGCACATTAGCTCTCTGTCTTGCTAAGACACTTACAAAACGCGAGGAGTTGTCATTTCTTATGGTTTTGGCATTGCCAAAAGCTTCCATAGCTGGGTTAGCCTCAATGATTTGATCTTCGAGGGTGCCCTGGAAAACAAAACCAAAGGATGTGTCAGCTCCCACCCAGCCGGAGGGAATCTGTTACCAACAACACAGGGAAACAGAGAGTGGGGCTCCTTGCACCATCTGCCTGCTACGCTCGTTAGCTGTCTTCAAGAGCCTGCTGCTCCTGAGGCATCTCCTTGTCTCATGAAGCAGTGCAGCTTGGTTTAGGGGTCAACAGAGCTAGGTTTTGCAGCAACGCTCTCTGTGGGCTTCTCCTTGCCTAAACTGAAGATCCAGGCTACTGTCCCCTCTGCACACAGCAGTCCTTAGCCCTTTTCTTAGGCTGCTACAATATGCAAACCAAGAGCAAGCACGCATTGTCATCACAACAGTCTGAAACATTTCAGGCTCTTTGACTCTGCAGGCATTTCCTCTTCCACCAAACCAAAGTCTTGGAGAGTTCAAATCACAGCACATTGCAAAAGAAGAGATCCAGAAAACAGGCTTGATCTACAACTCCCTACACCAACAACATGCACAGCAGGGTTACAGTTTGATGGGAACACATCACAGGTCCCAGCTGGTGTGATCTGCTGAACTCACCTGAGCTCTCCTGAGCAAGCCCCAAGATTAATCTTCCCCTAACCTTGTTTTTCCATTCGTGTTTCACATGCACAGCTCAAAGATGAAGAGACAGCCTCCACCTAATGCAGGCAAAGCAGGACAAGAATTCGAGGAGAGAAGCAAGAGACTCGTCCCAAGCCACGTGAAAGACAGTGGGGTTTGACAACAGTAGTAGAGTTTGGTGGCACAGACACCTGCAGGATTTTTCATGAGAGCCCATGCTGTCACAAATTACAGTCCATAGGGCTTTCCTTAGGTGGGAAACACCAGCTCTGGGCTCTGCACACCAAGAGCTGTACTGTCTTTTCAATGTTGGGCCCATGACTGCTCCCCACCTCTGCAGCTCCAGGCATGTGAAGGGCAAAAGAGACAGCTTTACTAACTGTATTTTGTCACTTGAATATCCTTTGATCTGTTATCTTTAAATTCAGTCTGATCTAAAATTGCCTGGACGGTGAGATTCAATGGGGGCTGCCCCATGGGCTGCCCTGGGGACCCACAGATTCAGCCCCCCAGCTATCTCACTCTTAGTAAGTTTGCCCAAGTGGTCTGAGACTCATGTGTTAATGAGCATCCCCCAACCAAGAGTGTGCATCAGCTGAAGGCTGTCCCTCAGTGCTCAGACAGAGGGACCAAGGGCCAAGGACATATGGCTGAGCTGAACGGCTGAGCCCTTGGGGTGCTGGGAGCACCAGGGACTGAACAATTGCTGGATTTCTGAAGGCACTCAGTTGTCTCCTTGGAGCTAAGCAAGCACCTCAGAAATGCACCCCAGAGAAGGACATCAGCTGCCGAGCCAGTTCAGGTCTTTGCAAAGGGTGGCATGTCCAGGCATCATCAGGGCCCTGGTCTGCAGCCAGAGCACAATGCTGCCTGTGGCAAAGAGGCTCTTGCCCTGCCCCTCAGCACCATCACCCTCAGCAGGGCTTCAAGGCTGGGGGGGACACTAACGGCTCAGAGAACGGAGGCTTCACCTTATCTTTGGAGGAGCCCACGCCACTCCCAAGCAAACACTGTGCTGGTTAGAAATGAGCATTTGAAGATCAATGATCCCTTGAAGGAGAGGTTGGAGTCAGAAAGGTAGAAAGTCACTAAGAGATGAAACACCAAAGCTTAAAACTATGGGAAAGTGGGAAATACAAAGGCAAGCAGAGAACTAAACACTGCCCAGGTGCTGGGGCAGCCCTTGCTCCCAGACCCAAAGCAGATGTCCCACACAGGCACTCCCCATCACCCTGCCATAGCTCTGCAGTGCAGCAGAACCCTGTCCTCAGAGTTAAAGATTAGGAGTCTACAACACTTACCCCAGTTTTAGTGGCAAGAGCTGCCTAGAGAAAGGAAAGAAAATTGTCTTTAGAAATCCAGAAAAGCCAGGCAAGAACCACAAGAAGCATGGTCAGAAAAGCAGGGCATGACCATTTAGTGCCAAAAAACGTCCAAGAAAAAATGGGAGGATTAAACTTTTATATAAGAAATGCCAAAAAGTTGTTAAATAGATTAGCTCAAGAAAATAAAGAAATGCATCAAAAAGCAAGAACAGTTAAATCCAAACCCAAAGAAGAGTAAAGAAAATAATGCTGAAGTATTGCTTGTCTGATACCTAAAGCAGCCAGTTCGCTTCTACAAAGGAAAAGCAGGCTGGAGCCTCAACGTATCAAGAAGAAATAAGCAATTGCAAGGGCAGCTCAAAAATAACCAGCACCAAAGAAATGCAAGAATCAAAACAAGAGCAAGAAAAGCACAAGGTAGAAAAGGGTCAAAATGAACAAGAGGAGAAAAAAAGGAGAAAAGGACAAAAAGCAAGGCTTAAAAGAGGCAAGGTGGGAAATGGCAGGTTTATTCCATTCTTTTAATGCTCCTTAAGAAGATCTGTGGAGTGTTGAAGGAGGAAGAGAAGATAAAGAGGGCATCTAAAGCACTTCTTCCAGGCTGCGCAGATTGAGCAGCCACATTTTAAAAAATCCATTTCCCCTTGAGCAGAATAATTTCAAGCCTTGCTTGTTCAAAAGTCAGGGAAAAGCCAAACCCTGGGTGGGTCAGACCAAAACACGCTTCCAAATGCAAAAAGTTGGGGAAGAAAAAAAAAAAGTAAAAAGAAGAAGAAAAGGGGAGGGGAAAAAAAAAGAAAAAAAATAAGAAAGAAAGGAAGAAAACAGCAAGAACTTGTTTCAAAAGAGGGTCTTACTAATTTCTTGCCCGGTGTGTCACCCAAGGCTGCGACAATGGCAAAGTACTGAATGACCCGCTTGGTGTTTACAGTCTTACCAGCACCAGATTCTCCGCTTAGAGTAACAGAAATACACAGATCAAGGACATGAGGCAAAAAACAGGCAAAACTTCAAACAGAGACCCTGCCAACCTGCCACCGTGGTCATTGTGCCAGGAGGGAGAAGCAAAGTATCGGAGGGACGGGGAGGCCAGCACTATCAATCCCCTCCAGCCTGGGGGTGTACGTGCTTGTCTTTAGGGCTTGTCTTTGGAGCGAAACTCAGCTCCATCCTTGCCGTGTCCTCCGGCTGCAAGCCCAGGCTCTGCCTGCCCGCTCGAAGGTGCCGTGGGGGGTCAGCTGCCCGCCGCAGCTATGGTGGGAGGTGCTGGCACCCACCAAGGCTGTACGGCCCTCGCCCTGGGGCTTCAGCTGTCCGGGATCAGCCAGGAACCAGCCTCGCCTGCTCCGGCTCGGGCAGTTTCAGCACGCCTCGCTTTGCTGGGGGGGCTTGGAGACGGCAGTGGCACCGCACCGGGGCGAACCCTGCCCGGGCGAGCGCGGGGGCCAGTGTTCCCGGTGCGGGTGGCCGGTGGGCCCCACTGAGCTCATCCCTATAGTTAGCTGCTCTCCCATTGTAATCCCAGATCACAAAGAGCCGGGGGGGAGCCGGGGAGCGGAGCTGTCGCCGGACACGCGCCAAGCATCTCTCCGCAGCCCCTGCCTTTCCTAATTAGGCTATGGCCGAGGCTAAAAATGTCCGTGGCTCCTGGCAGCAGTGTAGGGCCCTTTAAAGTCCTTTATATAGCCCTTATCTATATGTCAGTTGAAATCAACCTGGCCTACACCCTCCCACGTCACCCTCCTCCCCCACCGCCGCCCCTCCGGCCGCCGCCGCCATCTCCCTCTGGCCTTGGCCTCCATCTCTCCTTCCCCCTCGCTCCTCGGAGGACGCCGGCGGTCGGGGCGCCCCACGGCAGCTCCCGCAGCTGTCGGGGTGCGGGGGAGCCTGCCTGCCGGCCCGCGCGGGGCTTTGTCACCTGGCACGGCCGCGGCGGCAGGCCGGGCGGGAAGGGACAGGGGGGCTAACAGCTGCGGGAGGGGACGCGGCCGGGGGGGCCCTGCCGGGGCACGGGGTGCCGGCCCAGGGCTCCCCGGGGAGGGCAGCATGGGGGGCCTCGACCGCTCGCGCAGGGCTGGGCAGCGCGAGGGCGTGGAGGGGCACTTACGTGATGAGCATGGACTGGTTTTCGCGGTCTGGAAGAGAAGAAGCAGGTGTTAGGCCAGTGCCGCCTGCCTCACCCCCTGCCCCGAGAGCCCAGACCCCCCGAGATGGGGGTCCCCAAGGCGAGGGCTTACTGCGCAGCATGTCGTTGTAAGCGTTGTCGGCGATGGAGTAGATGTGCGGGGGTGCCTCGGTGCGCCGCTTGCCCTTGTAGGCCGCCACCACGGGTGCGGTGTAGACGGGCAGCCACTTGTAGGGGTTGATGGTGACGCAGAAGAGCCCCGAGTAGGTCTGCGGGGGGAGAGGGGGCGGATGAGGGACGGAGGGGCCCCGACACCCCTTCACCTCCCCACCCCAGGGGGTGACCCCCTGTCCCCCGGCCGCCGTCGGCTTACGTAGATCATCCAGTGGGAGTAGCGGCGCTTCAGGTTGTAGAGCACGGAGGCCTCGTTGAGGTGCGTCAGCATGGCCATGTCCTCGATCATGTCGAACTTGGGGGGGTTCATGGGCTGCACCTCGTCCTCCTTCACCACCCGTGTCTGCCGGAGGAGGGGGGACATGTCAGATGGACCCCAGTCCCCACCGAACACCCTCTCCCCCAAAACCTGCCGGGTGGGCAGACATACTGACAGTCCCATGCTGGGGACAACCGTGGCCCCGTGCCTGCTGTCCTCCCGACAGAGTTGCCCTCCATTTTGGGGTGACAGGGCCAGGGGAGCCCCACCAGCACCCCAGTCACAAAGCCCAGCTGGGAAAAGCAAGCCCCAAGCCCGTCTCCTCCCCAGGGACACAGGCTGCAGCCGAGCCCGGCGGAGGGGGTTCAAGCTGGGGGGGCACCAAGATGTCACCCCACAACGCGCTTGACAGCCCCATCCTGCGCTCTTCTTTGCAGCCTAAAACCCCGCAGCAGCGCAATCTTTCACTCGGAGAGATCCCTGGTTATCTGGGCAAACAGCTGAAGCCTGTACCCCATCACACGTAACTGGATTTATTTAATCCCGTGAAGCCAAGCGCTGGGAAACTATCGCGTTACGTATCTGGCCTGAATGGAAGAAGCTGGATTTAGCAAATGATCTTGTTAATAAAGATTAAATTAAACCTTTCAAAGAGTTTTTTTTATAGGTGAATATGAAATGTATGGGTTAAAAAGTGTTAGGTGTTAAAAGCGGGAAGGTAGACAGAAGAAAAAGGGTGGAGTTACGTCTTTTGAAACTGTTTCTGCTGGAAATGCTGATCCAGGGAAAGCAGATATAGTTTTAGATTTTGTAAATCCACAGCAAATTATTAAAAAAAAACAGTTTCAAGAGAGAACAGCAAAAAAGGTTTGGAAACTGCTTTGTTTGCAGAAGTTGAAGATCTTCTACCACTTTTAAACATCAGAATAAACTTTTCAAATTGACACCCCCTCCCCAGTAAATTTTCTTTTGGGGTAGCAAAAGTATTTTTTCTTTTTTTCCCAATTTTAGACAAAAATATTTTCAAAACCTTGACACTTTTCAAAGACGATTACGTATATTCCTTTTAAATTCGGCAGACATGAGCGCTTCTCAGTGCCGTGACGACTAGCTGACAAATAGAAATAACAAAGACTACCATCTACTGCGTGGTCAGATCCTTGTTCTTTTTCCCAGTTTTACACTAGCGTAATGATGTTGCGGGGCCACGCAACTCCCATACCCAAGAAAAGAATATTAATTAAGCTCATTTGCGGCTATTTGTACTGGCTATTACCTTGACAAACACCAGCTTATCATTGCTTGCTTTGCCTCCCTCCTGCTGCTGGAAAGCTGGAGCCTCACCACTAGACATAGCTGGGTCCTACCTCTTTGCCCAGCGCCTGTTCTCCCAACAGTGCTGCTTACTCTGCTGCAAATCTCAGCTAAAACGAGCAGGAATTGGCCAACTGGCCCCTTACCTCTTGTTTTCACCTTCAAGATGAGCCGGGCAGTGGTTCAGCATTGCAAAGGGCTGTGCTGGAGCAGGCGCTGCCTTCGGGCAGACCTTCCTCCCATGGCCGGGAGCTGCGCTGGGCCAGCCCGATTGTCCCCCTTTGGTCTGTCTCGCACGGTAAAACGTGCTTGGAAGCAAACACTTGATGGGGGGATGCTGAACCGTTGCCACTCTTGGCAAGTAATTGGCCTACGTGTCCTGACACACTGCGGTGTGTATCCCCTTGGGGCATGACTGATTGCTGAGCGTGGAAGGGTTATCAGCAAGAGCTTGGCTAATTTCAGACGTGATCTTGTCACACGTATCTCCCCTCTGCATACACTTGCTAGCCCTTGGAAAAGGAAAGGTATTTTGCTTACTTCCTTATTTTTAGTTTCCACAGTGACTTTGCCACCAGAGCTTTCTTTGATTTCCACTTCAATATAAGCTTCTTTCTCATCCGGGATCCAAGCTCGCTTCTTTCCTGCAGGNAACACAAAACAGGTTGAAATGTAGGAAACTGTTTGAAATTGTCAACTGAAAGCCACATAAATGCAGTCCGAAAACGTGGAAGGACAGTGATTATTCCTTCCTACGCTCTTGGTCATAGGAGCTGGGATTTCTTTGCCTTTTTCATGTTTGGCAGCTGTTTAATTTGCCAGGGTCAACATTTAGTCTGATAGAAGTCTGCTGTTTCATGTGCGCTTGCACTCAGACTGTCATGAAAAAAGGATGGTGAGAGAAAGCAAAACTCTCCTTGTTTGCCGAGCCGAGAGAAGCAAGTCAGGCCCCGGAGCCCTGAGCATGGCAAGCCACGGTACATCGGGGTGGCTGGGACAGAGCAGACACCTCCAAAATGAGACAGAGCTGGAGAAGGCTTTGCCACCAGTCCTTCAGCCCATCTCCCTCAGCCTCTCAGGATCAGGGGAGATGAACAGCCACCTCTGCCCACACCTCAGCAGAAAAGGGGACAGTCAAAACCTGCTTTTCCTACTTCTGAGATCTTTCTGTCCTCCATGGTAATGGGGGCAATTCTGCAGCACCTGCAGTACCAGCACTGGGAAAGGGACGGGGATAGTCTCCAGAAAGAGCCATGGCCAAGGGCTCCCCTGGGGCTGTGCCAAGAGCTGCCTTGGGGTCTTACCATCAAATGGGATTGTCTGAAGCTTCAGCTGCTCTGTGTAGCTTTTCCGGAGGTATTCAGCAGCCTCCCCAAACTCACTCATGTCCAGCATAGACATCTTGCCTGGCTGGAGGAAGACTTGGCAACAGCGAAGGAAGAGTGAAAGACACCTGAACGCTGAAAGAAAGGAAGAGACAAGGAGTCAGTGCATGGGGAAAGCACCCACCACTGGGCTGCTAACCAAGAGCAACACGGTCACCAAACGCACTTTTAATTTTAGAGAGTAAGAGAGGACAGCGACAACAATACTAACTAATAATAACTATAATAACAAGACAATTACTGAACACTTTCCCTTCTGCTACTACCAGCCCCACACCGCAAGTGCGAGCTGGGTGAGCCAGCATCGCTTTGGTGTCAAAATCCACATTTGCATTTTAGGCTTCATCAGAGATCATCAACAACACCCCTTTTCTTGACAAACTCAGCTAAAAACTATTCCAGCGCTACAGACCTGTTGAAGTCCTGGTGCCCTGCACAAAATCTCTGCAAAGACCCGGGTCTACGTTGCAGAGCAATATTGCAGGAAGATAAAAGCAAGACTGGAGGTATTATCCCTGGGAAGACTCCTTCTAGAAGACCGCTGTGACAGCTGCTTGGAAAAGCAGTTTTATGAGAGTGCTTTCTAATATCCATCTAATGCGGTATCACACAGCAGAGCTCCGAAACGCCGCAGCTATCACGAACATAGCCACTGCTGGTAGCCAGCAACTCGGCAAAGCGCGCAGACCTTAGCAAAAATGCTCTCGATCCAGGTCTGTCCCACCCGCCCCTGTAGTGCCAGAGTCAGCTCCTGCCCTCTGGGAACATCCACCCTGCAGAGGTGAAGCGGGTTAGTAGCAGAGGAAAAGCGTGCACACAGACATGCTCTTTATTACTAACCTTGGTGATAGGACTGAGTGGCTGTGTGTGTGCAGCAAAGCCCCTTTTTATTGTGTCTGTCAAGGTCAGAGTGGGAAAAGATATGTCAGAAATTCCCATGTGTCATGTCCACACAGCTCCATTGGTGCTGCTGTCCCACTGCCTGGAGAGACACAAAAGGCAAACTTCGCTTTTATCTCTCTGCAAATGCAGCCTGGTTATTTTTATTCCTGTATTGTCAGGCGAGTACAAAGGCAGAGTGAGAGGCTCCAGCTCCACGAGGCAGCGCAGCACTCCAAGCCTGCCCGTGCTGCCTGCTCCGGCAGGGAGCAGAGGAACAAGAGCTTCGCCATTTCCTCCTGCACCTGAGCAATCGGTCCTCCTGCTTCTTCCCCACACCCCGCCAGGAGAGCTGCTGCCTGGCGGGATGTGTGTGGCCACAGGCTTTCCAAGCTGGAGCATCCCACCCTCTCGCTCAGCTCTGGATCAGCTTCTCTCCAGCCGGACTGTCCAGGGGCTGGGGACGAAGGAAGGACCTCGGAGCTTGGCCTCTGCTACCCCATTGTCTTCTTCTCAAAGGGCTCGGCTTGTTTCCTGAGGCACACCAGCCAGTGCCCATTTAACACCAAACTTCACAAACACCAGAATTTACTTTTCTGGTTATAAGCAAGTGAAACTCGACGGCTTTGTCAGAGGGGTCTGATGCCCCCCGGAGCCGTAGCAGCACGTGGGCTCGAGCCCCCTGCTCTGTCTTGCTGATGTGGAGGGGCTCTGCCCTTGGCAAGCTCTGCCCAGCAGTAAACCCCCGGGTCCTGCTCCCAGAGCTCGTTCGCCTTGGCTTGCGACCTTGATTCATGGCTAGACCAGATTAAAGACCTCTCTACAGAGAGGCTTCTGGGTTTCCTCCACACCACTTTACCTGGGCAGCACCCAAAGACACTATGTACAACATGGCGATCACAGCCCAGAGCTCCCCTCTGTCCTGACAGCACCACCCAAGGGCTACCCGAGATGGGAATGGGACCCGGCGGGGTGCAGCCAGACCCACACCCCTGCCACGGGGATTTCTGTGCCAGGCTAAAGAAAAAGCCATTTTAGCTGCTGGTATCTGAAGTGCAGTGAGGTTTCTGCCCTCTGAGCTGGCCATGTTGCTGCCTCCCCAAAGGGCCCTCATGCCTGCCCGTCAAGCGTTCCGCTCCTTTCTTTGCCTTTGCTTTGGTGCATTTAAAAAGCAAAGCAGAGCTGGATGCTTTTTTGCAACCCCTCTCCCTCCTGCCTGCACCAGGCCAGGACATGCCGCTGTCAAGGGCAGGACCACCACGCACCTTCCCAGGGCAAAGGGCCCCACGGAGCCGCCCAGCGATTGCAACCGGGACGTGCACGCCCCGCCAGGGTGGGCTACCGCCGCTCAGCCCCCCAGGGAACATGGCCAGTCCTCTCTGCAGCACTGCTCTGCTCCTTCCCAGACACAAAGCCACTCCATGCTCCCCATGGGAGCAGCGGCACTCGTGGGCTGCTTGGATTCAAAGCAGACTTGTGTGAAACAAGCTGCAGCCGCCTTCGGAGCTGGAAATCAGCCTAACTAGAGCTAGGTGACTTGGGACCCACATGCATGTGCAGGGCAGCATCTGTTCCCCCTAGATGGACCAGATGGCTGCATCCCCCATACTTGGCCAGGAGGTGCCGAACCACTTCTTGGCTCCCCAGTCATGTGGTCATGTCCTGGGGGCATAGAAATTAGAAATAACCCCACCAAGGTGATGTTGGAGAACCAGGGCCCATGGCTGCAGGGTTTTGCTATTCCCCATTCAGTACCGCTGAAAGTAACTTGGGGTTGTTGTATCCTCCTAAGAGTAGGGGAAACTGAGGGTGATTAAGGATTAGCTGCACAGTGCTGTGCCCAGGCTGGATGTGGCACGGCCTCCGCCACAGCCAGAATAGCAGCACTGGGAGCTGCTTAGGGGATGTGGCTTCAGCCTGGGCACATAGCCCAGGCTGCAGAGAGATTTTTTGCAGCCCCAGGACCTGCCCTGAACCTAAGACAGGCACTGGAGGGTGTTTCTGCTGAAGCCCCAGCAGTGGTCAGTCCTTCCATCCAGGCATGGTTTGCCTCTAGTTCAAGGAGCGTCTGGACGATGCTCTTAGTCATATGGTTTAGTTTTAGGTAGTCTTGCAAGGAGCAGGGAGTTGGACTCGATGATCCTTATGGGGCCTTTCCAACTTAAGATATTCTGTGATTCTATGATAAACCCTGTGAATCCGGGTTCCCAGTGCAGTCTCCTCCACATCCCCCTGACAGGCGAGTCCTCTGCCCTCCCACCCTGCTTCGGAGTGAAGTCTGGGAGATCCATGGGGTGGAAGAGAACTGCAGACCTGTCCCCTGTGGCTTAAGCCCCAGCAGAGAGGATGGCTGGGCTCAGGGATGGGTTGAAGTTGCCTTCATTGGCTGCGCGGTGTAATGTAAAGGCTTTGCACGGTGCAACTCTTCACAATGAATTAAAAAGCTCCCATGAAGGGGAGCCTGTAGCATGAACAAGGTGACTCTGAGCCCATCAGGATAAAGCAGGGTGCAAGCCCCCATCTCCATGTCCCGTGTGGGCACTCTCCCACCAGCCTGATGGTCAGAAGCTCATGTCCTCATCAGGATTTGGCAGCGGCTGGCGCAGACCTGCACTCCACGAATGTGTCTACTGCATCTCCCCAGGGGAGACTGTCAGGGGGACACCGGTCCCAAGACCCCTCTCGGCCATGGCGTGACAGAGGTTCTAACCTTGCCTAGATGGCACGGTTTCAGTGTCCCAAAGAGCCAAGGCACTGGTGGACCACAGGTCCCTCTGAGGTTAGCCTGGTGGTCTTCTGCCTCTGTCCTGGGCTCAGAGTCAGGTTTCCACCCACACCCTGGAGGGACCCGAGGCCTTTGGCGGGTCCGGTGCCAAGTACCTTTGCCACGTCCCGGCAGTGGGACGAGCTCTTGACCCAGACCTACCAGCTGGCCCAGCCTCACACATTCTTCTCAGGGCATGTACTCGCCCCGCGCTTTGCTCACCCCCTCCCCTGCCTTATCTTTAAAGCAATTTTATTTTCGGAGATTCCTTCTGCAGTTCCTTCTGTTCGCCCTAGTTTCTCTCCCTCTTTGAAGAGGTTCCAGCAGGGTCCATCAAAGGCCGAGCAGATCTGTCGAAGGGGAAATGTGGAACGGTCGCTCCAGCAGCTGCTGAAATGCACTTCCTCTGGGTTCAGGAGTTTTCAGCGCTGGCATTTGTGATGTGGTTTTCAGGGTGGTAGGAAGCTCATCCTCATATTGCTGGCAAGGTCTGAGCTGTGCCCTGCTCAGACAGGTGTGACGGGGCATCCTCAGTGGGGCAGCGGCCGCAGAGGGCTCCTATGGACCTCCCATAAAACCCCACAGACACAACGAGGAGCCCATGGCTTTAGCTTGAGTGGAGGAGAGCTTGCTTTAGGTGGCTATTGCCCAAAGTGTATGGCCTGAATGACCCACCAGCCCTGTATGACCATCCTCAGCAGTGGGAGCATCTTCCCTGGCCACTGAGACACCCCCGTTCTTCCCCCTGTAGCTCTGTGCTTGCCCCGTTGATGTCCCATGATATGATGGAAGAGGATGGGGCTCCTCAGCTGTGCCCCCAAGGGCTGGACAAGCCTCTCCCCATGGGACAGGACACCACCAGCACCAGACTGCAGAGCTGCCCCTTCAATAAGCATTTTGTGGTCAGATCAGCTCCTACCCAGCCCCAGAGAGCCAGGAGGGTGCCAGGGGCTCAGCCGTCCTCTCCGGAGAAATCCCCCGGCTGCTCCCTGACCCCCAGGAGGAATGTTTCCCATTAGCAGGCTCTGATAAGTGGCAGGAAGGAGAATTACTCTACGCGTCGGGCAGTTCGCTAGAGGTTTCCACACTTAACATATCACCGCTATCAGCTCCCTGAAATGCACTGGAGGGGAGTGCGAAGGCGGCTGATTAGATAAAGACAATCTGCAGAGGGGCTATTTCAGGCATATTTCCATCGATACAGAGAGACAGGCAGAGGTGACAGGCCAGCGCTGCCAGTCTGACAGCGTCCCTCTGGCTCAGCCTGGCCATGCAAGGCTCCCTCCAAAGCAAACCCTAAACCCCCCCAGCCCTGTCCCACCAGGGCGAGAGAGACAGCAGCCACCACCACAGCACAGCTTTCCATGCACCCTCGACATCAGCAGGAGATGGGTGCAGCAGCGATTCCGCTGCAGGGACCCCAAAGGGCAGATGCTCCCGCGGGGCTTGGGATGGGGTTAGCACTGTGTCCCCTCATCTCACAGCTCCCTGGGCACTTCCCAGCACAAGTGCCCTGCTGCCTGGACGTCCCACCCCGGGGACAGTGCTGGTCCCCCTGTCCTGAGCTGGCTGTCCTTTGGCCAGGGGTGAAGTGCTGCCTCTATAAACCCGTCATGAACACGCATGAAGCTGCCATGAGCGCCTCGGTGAAGTGGTACACACTCGCCATGGCATGAGGCTTGGGCAACATGGGCGCGCTGGTGGCTGAGCCTCCAGGCATCGTGCTTACACTGCATCCAGGAAGTCTCCAAAATGAATATCAGGATTGAGAAAGCACCTGGAAGAGACATGATGTGAGAAATTAGTGCCCAGAGTTAGCAAGCAACATGCTGGGAAGGTGACATGCAGGCATGGAGACAGTGAGATCACCGGGAGACTGGGAAAATTGGAGAGGTTTTGTTTGTTTGCTTTGAATTTACCAACTTTGAGTTTTGAGGGGTTTTCTTCTGGGGTTTGCCACCATAAAGCATCTGTTTTGGAATGTGGGTTGTACTGAACACTGCAAAAATTACAGGAATGTGTGAGCCTTCAGTGAAGATGCTTGAGGTTTTGGCAACGCACTTCAAAACAATAAGAGAAAAGAGAATCTTGCCCTGTTATTTGAATACTTAATAGCACCTTAATTGCAGCTGGCCTGCCGGGACAGACCCTGGCACACAGCAGCCATTGGAAATCATGACCCAGATCTGCCTTGGAGGCTGCAAGAGAGGCGCAGAGCCGGAGCAGAACCAGAGCTGGGACATGGTTCTCTCAGTCCGTGCGCAGGATCAGCCCCTGCAGTGCCCTAGCTGTTTGTGGTTTTGCATCAGTTTTCATCTGCTTTGAGATCTGGGAGCACGAGGGTGGGTGGTGTCCTGCACACACACCAAGCCCACACAACCACCCGCTCGCAGAGCTTCAGTCCCCAGGATGATCCCATCACAGCCCCCTGCTCTCTCCGCTCCTCACACACCTTCTCCTTTGCTCCATGGGAAACTAGACTAGGGTGGTGTTGAGGAGATAAGGTGATGGAAGTGGCCGCGCTGGGCTGAGACCTGCTTGGCTTTAACAGTTGTTTCCTTGGCCTGGTGAAGACCATGGCTCTGCTCTCCTTGTCCACCAACCCAGCCTTCTGCTCACTGTGGGCTCAGACACTGCTCAGCTTGTCCTCCACAATGCGCTTGGCCATCAAGTCTCACATTAAATCGAGCTCAGTTTATCTCATGACAAGGGACAATTGTGCAAGATGGAGTGGCAACAGAAGTGGGAGCTCCTCATGGGACCTGGTAGGCTTGGACCTTCCTCAGGACTGGCTGTCAGGACCTTCCTCAAGAAGGTCCTCAACTGGCCGAGGACCTTACTCAAAACTGGCTCACTCCCACCTAGGAGGAGTAATATTCCTGCATGTCCTCACATCATGACAGGAGACCTTCCCACATCACTATGGCCCATCAGACATCAGCAAATGTCTGATTTCCAGCCTCTAGTCTGGATATGCCCTCGTGCGATGCCATCCTGCAGACAGTAGCTTTCCCCTACACGATGTCGCCTGTCCCTAAGCAAGGCTCTGCCCCATGGCGTTTAGGCTCAAGGGTTACCTTGAGCATCCCAGCGCAGCAGATGAGTTGGACACCCACATGCTACCACCTGTTTGTTGGCCGGCGAGAGAAATAAACCTCCCTAAAAGCCACCCTGGGAAGCAAGTCCTGGTGTTGGTGGGACTCTGGCCCCGGGAGACCAGCTGCAGGGTCCGTGCACAACCAGCGCGGCGGATGCTGGGGCTGCGCCTGCGGGGACCTGCCCCCCCCGGCAGAAGGGGATCAGCATCCATGGCTGGTCCCCACCTTGGTGCTGCAGAAGCTTGGGCACAGCTCGGGGAAGCGAAGGTGCAGGCAAATGCAGGTTCAGCACGGCAGCTTCGTTTTCCACCAGCCGGTCCCGCTGCCTCTCTCGCAGCCTGGCTCAGTGCTATTTATACCTCGCTCCACGGCCACTTCATGGTGCAGAAAGGCTTGGTGGAAAAGCTAAGGAAGTGAAATTACTTTGGGGAAGAAATGACACTACCCGTTTATAAATAACCCGGGTTTCATTGATCTTTTAGATGCTCTTTTGGCAGAGAGTCCAATGTCATCGCTCCAGCAATGCAGACAATACTTGGGCATTGTTTTATTCTCAGTTACAGGGAAAAGGACAGCACCAGCTGCCTTTCTATCTTTAGTCCATGAGAGCACCCTTCAATTGTTCTGCACTTCAAACAATAGGCACACGTGTGGGGGGTTTAAGATTGCTGGCCTTACCAGAGCATTTCGCATCAAAATGCGGCCTTAGAGACAATGGATTTCTTTCACGCCCTGGCTGAAGCTGGTATTTATATGACAGAGAAGCCAGGGTGCAAGAGCTCTGCCTTGTTTTTCTTGTGCATGATGGGCCAGCGAGTGGTTTGGCTCCCCAGGGAGCCCTCTGAACTCTCTTCCATGAAAATAGCCGTATTGTTCTCTCTTTATTTGGCTGGTGCTGAACACCACATCATCCCCTCCGCTCACGGGGTCAAGTTAATGGCTCTGGTACTACTCTGTTGCAAAAATGAGTTTCTGCATTAATGCACAAATATCCTGAGATACAACAGCATTGGCTAAAACCTCAGACTTGGCTCTGTTGGTTTTGGAGCAAGTGAAAATTGGGGGATTTTTTTTGCCCCCTTTACAGGGTACCGAGGATGCGAGCGCGCCTGTGTGCGGTTGATGAGCGATTCTTTGAAGGCACGGAGGGGCAGCCAGGCACCCAGCTCTGCAACCGGCCCGTCAGCTGCGATGTATCAAATGCCCGTGCATAACTCGGCAGCGTCGTGGGCAAAGAGTCTGCTCGCTCCCTGGTGGCTCTGCCAGGCGCTCGGTGCCGGGCTGCCTCTGCCCTGCATGGCTGGGGGACCGGGGCTGTGCCACCACGGGCATGCCCCGTGCAGGATGTGGCTGAGCGGGGGACATACCTGCTGCAAAGCTCCCATTCACGTATCTGGCTCTGACGAGTTAGAAAAGCAGGGTCTTGTCAGAACTATTTATTCTCCTCCGTCGTGGCTGATGTTGTATTGAGTTTCAATTGTCTGAGCCCTGGGTAGCCTTTGAAAGGGGATGCGACATCCCAAAGCCACAAAGCCCATCTTTGAAGGCTCTTTAACAGCCAGAGGAGAAGTTTACAAGTATAAAGTGCTTTTCTTTAAACTTTGCAGGACTCTATTTTTAGCAAATAAAGATAATGTCCCAGTTGCTGTTGTTCATCTTTTGTTGCATGTAACATGCCAAATACTTACCATGTCTGCCATATTTTTTTATCATTTAACCTTCTCTGAGCTGCATTGCAGCTCTCTTACGCTATAGCAGAGATTATGGGCTATCTGCATGTACAAATCCTTCCTGGGCTACTGGATTACTTTGAAAAGATCTCATTCTCCAGACTGAATTTGGAAAAAGGCAAGCCAGAGCTCTCTATAAAAAGAGTTTTCCCAGTCAGAGGAGGGTGTATTCGTTCTGGGAGCTCCCAAGGACAGGGCAGCACTTTTTTCCAACTTACTTACAATGAAACTCAACTATTTTTTACAATGTTTTGCTTAGAAATTCAAGCTTTTTATTCCCTTTCTCACACTCTCAGAGCAAATGGAGAGGAGAGGGAACCCAAGACCCTGCCAGGACCAAGGACTGAGAGGGAAAATGCTTCTGTTTGAGTAAACTCTGTCCTTCTGCATTGTCATTAAAACTCTTGGACTTTGATCCTCACTTCCATCCCTCGACCAACACACGTGTGAACAGCCCTTGCCCCGTGGGGGGGTCTAGGCAGGCTCCCGGTGCAGGGCAGTTTTCCAGCGAGAACAGACTGGATCTACCAGTCCACTTCCAAATTCACAGCCTGGATCTGTAAGGTGTGAATCCACAGTTACCGATCAAAGGGACGGCAGAGAGAAAAGAGTAGGACTCCCGAGCCCAGAAAAGAGACAAGGTGGGTGCAATAAAGAGCTATAATCACAGAGCTTTATTTCAGAGATAGATCTCTAAAAGCAGAGCTACGAGGCTTGCAACAACCTGGACAACTCCTGGCGCTGGTAATAGGATAAAGAAGCAGTTGTCTCTCGGCTTGGCCTGGTGACCAGTGATGATCCGTCTGTGGAGAGCGACCGAGTGTAACAACAATTCTTGCTGGAGAAACCCCCCCACCACAGGCAGGCACGTCCCAGGGTGGGAGGCTGCCTTTGCACCCTCCTCTTAATGCGTCCCATGGCAGGGTCGCCTGCCTGGGGCTCTCCCTTGCTGCCCAGGGTGTAGGCGTGGATGAGGGCAGGAGCAGCACACGTGTGAGCACAACATGCGTGTGTAAGCTTGGCACCCTCCTCAGCTGTCGTGCTCTAGGTTAATATATATGTCTGTATGTATATATATAGTCTTAATCCGCCCACAGCCTCTCTGCAGGGTAGATGGGTTGGGGACTCTCCTGCACAGACAGGCTCCGGGGCGAAGGGCTTGCTGCAGGGCTTGGTACTTGGTGCACTTCCAGACTTGGTGCTGCTTTTGGTGCTGGATAACAGTAGCTCTTAGGGCAGATGGGAAACCGAGGCAAAGGATAAAGTCACTTGCAAAAAGTCATCAAGTCAATGGCCAAGCGAGGAAAGGATCTGCTCTTCCTCCCAGGCACTCCAGCGACGTGTCTTACAGCCCTGGGACAGGTCACCAAGGAGATGGGGAGGTCTCCATCCTGGGAGGTGTTCAAGGCTTGGCTGAGTAAAGCCACAGCCACTCTGATCTTGTGCTAGGGATGGTCCCACTGTGAGCAGGAGGTTGGATTAGAGACCAGCCCCTTCCCTCTCTGACTCCTTGACATGAGGAAATGTCCGAGCTAATGCCCGGTGGTAGAGCAGACAGAAGAAACTAGTATCCACAGGCAGCACACTTAAGTCAATGAAATAATTCACAATTTCCCGGTTTTATGATTGCAGGATCCGAGCATCATCCATGGATTTACTTGTTCTGTTCCCAAAGCTGCATTAGTGAAAAATTAAGTCCAAATAAAGATGCAGATCTGAGGCTGGTGTTCAGCCCTTGTTCTGCTGGCTACACACAGGCGTCACACAACCCTCTCTTCACCAGCAATCAACGATTTCAAACGTTCATAACACAGGTCGCAAACCAAGTCCAGCCCCACTGCTTTTGCTGGAGCCTCACAGCTGTATCATAAATGCGCTGTGAAAATGCTTAAGTAATTATATTCCTCCAGTAGGTGCACAAATGATTGCCTTGTGATGACAATAAATCTTTTTTCTAGTTACACTGTTGTGTTGATGGCACCTTACTGGCAAACGTGTTAGGGTTGTTTCATTTTATTACACTTATTGTAAAGGCAGAGCAAGTTAGGACTGACAGTTCCTTTGTATATTTAAACAAAAACGTAGGAAGGACCTGGTTTGGTTTGGATTTATTTACACATCAACAAATTTTATTTATTCCTAATACAGACACGTTTCTGCAAAAATAACGCTCTTGATTTGTCACATTGCCATTTCGAGCCCTATTGCTGGGAAATGAATGTCCTGCAAGTATATGAAACTGTTCTGAAATCTGAGATTTACCAGATGTACTCGACTGAAGAGGCACAGAACATCCTCCAGCCTCGGATCTGTCCAAAACAAGAGCAGAGAGCAACCCTATCTCCTGATGAACCGAGACAAAGTGAGCGTAAATACACATCTGAAGCGGGAGAAAAATATCAGCTTGCATTACGCCGCAGGGCGTCCCAAAGACCGCCGAGGACTCGGCAGTCCTCCCTCCTGTGGCACGGCACACAGCCGGGGATGTCACCCCTGGGGACACCCGGGTGCACTCAACAGCCATCTGGGAACAACGGGGGGACACCTGCGATGGGGGCTGCCAACGGCTGCATCGAGGTACCCCCGGCCAGCCCCTTTTCCAGGTCCTGTCGGTGCAGCACAGCAAAGGGATGTGGGCAATGAAGTTGTTGAAATGGAAAACATGACGGTGTTTCCAATACCTGTTCAGTTCGGGTTCTTTCATTTCCAAAGCCAGGCTTGCAGTTCCTCTGTCTTCCCCTTCCTGCAAAGGGCAAATTTCAGCTCCCGCGAAGGCAACAGATGATGCAGCTCCAGTACAAGAGAAAGTGCTGATGAGTTAACATGAAGATGTTTTCCATTGCTTTTGGCCCACAGCAGCCTCAGAAGTGATGCCGGGGGCTTGCGGTAGGTAGTCTGGGGGTGGTTCGCAGTGCACAGTAAACCAAGGTCCAGGTTACAAGTTCTCCATGGTGAAAACACCAAGACACTCTAGGGAAGGAAAGGCAAAGCAGAGGCGAGCTGGCCTGCCCAGCTCCTCAGGACTGCCTTTCAGGCTTGATGGGTCCCTCCAAGCTGGGGTAATTTCAAATGAATTGGAGAGCATCAAATGGAGCTGGGGTGTCGCTTCTGCTCTCCTCCCTTGGAGGAGGCTCTCCCTCCTGTGGGAAAGGGAGAGGTTTGCAAGATCTCCCTTTTGTGCATCCGCAAGGACACTGGTGGTCACCCCAAGGTTGGGCTCAAGCACCACGGGATCCATGGAGGGTCAGAGTCACCGACTGCGGTGGCCCCTGCAGAGGCTGGGGCAATCTGGGGGGACCGTGGTGGCAGCCCCACGTGCCCAGCCACACTCAGGCTCTCGGCATTCGGAGCTGCGGAAAGATGGAGTTGTTCAAATATCAGTTCAGTTCAGGTGCTTTGATATCCCAAGCCAGGCTTGCGGTTCCTCTGTCCGCCACAGCCTGCAAAGGGCCACTTTCAGCTCCCACAAAGGCAACGGATAACGCAGCTCCAGTGCAAGCGAAAGTGCCAACGAGCTGACGTGCAAACCGCCACGCTCCGCTGCCTGCACTCTGCCAGCCCTGCCGCACGCTGCCTCCCAGGGACAACACAGACTCGAATCCACCAGTTCACCAGCTGACGTCTTGTGACTGCAAATGTCTCCAGTTTTAGGAAACACAGCAGCTTTCTTCTAGTTCAGTTTTCTTAGAGCAACTCCGCAAAATGCGGCTTCACACGGGCATTCACAGAGAAGATGCTCGCTGGGGTCCCCCCTCTGCACGTATGAACAGCAGAGCTCGGCGCTGCGCAGCAGAAGAAAAATGAGTGGACCACTGATTTTCCCATCTGGGTGGGGTTTGACCGATGGACAATGCTCACTCAGACCGGAGAGCTGGGGGGTTTCGCCAGAGGACAAAACCTTTCCTGGGGTGAACACCTTGGCCAAGCAAGCCCCTGATGACCAAAAGTCTTCAGATGTTGGCTGAATCCTGGAGACACAACAGCTTTCAGAGACATCTCTTTTGGATGCCGCTTTTGTGATGGATTCATCGGCAGCGGGAGATGGTCATGACCACTTGTACCTTTGTCAGGCTGTTCCCAGAGAGCGGCACCACACCAGTCGAGTCACTGGGTCCTGGGCCATTCTCCAGCTGCCAGGATGCCGATCCCTGGGTGCACACCGGTGGGAGGATCACTGGCACCGCGGCAGGCTGGGAGCTCCGCAGGGAAACGTGTTCAGCGTTTGCACCGGAGAGTATTTCTATTCAGCACAAGATCTACCCCAATAAATCCGTAAAATTTTTGTCCCCCGATACACAGACAAGGCACAATCCTGTCAAGTGCTGGCAGTGGATCCATTCTGGAGAAGGTCCCTAGCAAGTCCCTACCTGTTCCTCAGGCCGCGGGCGTAGGCGAGGTTGAAGCCCGGTGCCCACCTCACCTTTGCGACCGCAGGGCTGGCGCACAGCCCGCGCTTAACAGCAGGAGCAACCAAACCCGGCGCCAATTCCCGAGCCGCAGCCGCACCGTGTCCCCGCTGGACGCAGCACCCCCAACGCCATGGGAGGGGGAAGCCCTGCTCCGCTCCGCGGGGGTGCTCCTTCCCCGGGGCCCCGCGGCCCGCCGCACACCGGGGGCACCCTGCGCTCCCCCGCCAAGGCTCTCCGGAGCCCGCCTGGTGCCGTGCGTGTTGCGTCCTTTCTGCGGGGGATGACGTCATTACGGCTGACAGGGACTCGGAGGGGCTCTGAATTTTCCTCTCCGCGGTCAGCACTGAGCAGCCCCGCCCCTGGCAGCACAGGACGGTTTTCATTAGCTCGAGCCCCCCGCTGCGAGCGCACACCCCCAGTGCCCACCTCCCCGAGCCCCACGGGACGCCCCCGCCTGACATCACAGCATGACGTCACCCCTGCCCGTGACGCACCCCCGCTCCGGGGTACCACGCCCCCCTTGCTCCAGGCACGCATGCGCGCTCTCAACTCCTCCCGCCGCTCCTTCACCCCGCCCCCAGTCAGCTGCATTGGCACGCGGTCGTGTCCCTCCCCGGACTGATAGGTCGGCTGTGCTGCCAATCCGTGTCCAGGGCGGGGCGAGGGTAGGAGGCCTGTCCAATCGCGTGGTGGTGGGCGGGGCGTGCCGGAGCGGCGTGCCGGAGCGGCCGGGAGCAGGTAAGGGCCGGCGGGGCTGCTCTGGCCTCGGGGGCCGGGGTCCAGCGAGGGGCCGGGGGCCAGG
>VZTQ01000418.1:0-19673 GCA_013400755.1 Pelecanoides urinatrix | reverse complement strand
GGATTTGATTTTGGGTGAGAACAGCCAATTAATTAAATTGTATGATGTTAATTATTATATAATACTGTATATCATCACTTCTATGGTGGCTATATGCCATAGTAATGGTATTACAGTAACAATCACCCAGATTAATGGGGAATGAACTTTGGTGAAACCAAGCAAAGTGCAGCAATGATAGAGCTGTATAAGCACAGCGATAATGGAACCAGAATGACCTCAGCGTGCAGCAATCCAACACCACACACCATCTCTCCTGCCCTGAAGGACTGACAGATGGAACCTGAAGTCATGGACTAAATGAACTCAACGAACATTTTATAGGGATGGCCCATAGACTAAGGGAATGATACCCCTGTGTATATATATTAAAAGACAGCAAAAGTAGTGGTGATTAACTGGAATGTATTGGAAAGTGTGGGACCTGGGCATGATGTAGATGGTATGGAATAAAGGGTGGATACTGTCCTGGTTTTGGCTGGGATAGAGCTAATTTTCTTCCTAGAAGCTGGTATAGTGCTGTCTTTTGCATTTAGCATGAGAATAATGTTGATAAACACTGAATTTTTTTCCAATTCTCTCCCCAACCCACTGGCAGGGGAGAGTGAGTGAATGGCTGTGTGGTCTTTAGCTGCCTGCCAGGTTAAACCTCAACACACATACACTTCAACAGCAAACCTCCATCCCCTTATCCTCCTGAAAAAAATTCCGGAAGGAAAAAAAAAAAAAAAGACAAGACTGTAAAACATGACGACAGTGAAAGTCTATGAAATCTTAATGAGTCTGCTTCTTAGCTGATGCATTTTTTGGCTATAAATCACCAATTTTTATTATAAGATCAGTGTAGTAACCATAGATCACATTTATTGCGACTAATGACTGGAAAATAAATATGCATTTGAAATAATATCCTATTCTCAGGCACAGGGAGAACCACCTTATTGTTGCCCATCATTACAAAATATAACTAAGCTATAACATGACATAGCTGTGCAATAAATGTTACACTCTATAGCAGCATCAGTCAGGCATCATTTCTCCCTGTGTTTATGCTTTTTACCTCATCCTCTTTTCATTTTGTTTCTCTCTTTTCAACTCTTTCATCCT
This sequence comes from Pelecanoides urinatrix, assembly GCA_013400755.1. NCBI lineage: Eukaryota > Metazoa > Chordata > Aves > Procellariiformes > Procellariidae > Pelecanoides > Pelecanoides urinatrix. Next base: position 18,566 of record VZTQ01000418.1, on the reverse strand, counting down.
TTCAATATCCTATTATTATCATATACAGGGAACAGGGAATTTTCTCCAACTTTCCTCATTACTTTTCCCATTTCTTCTTTTGCTCCTTCATCTTTCTCTCACTGTTTCTAAGACATTTATAATAGGGTTTCTTGATTTTCTGCATGACTTTTATAGCTATTTTACTGTCTTGTACCAAAAAGATAACTTGATGATATTCCTCAAAGATTTTTGCTCAAAGTCAAACATTTTTGCAAATCTAGTGAGAACTAGAATTTTAAATATATTGAAGAATCTGTGATGAAGTTACTGTCTGATTCATCCCTACAAGAATGATCTCATCAAAGTAGGAAGGGCTGGGAAAGTAGAGATTGAAGTATCTTCCACCAAGTTAGCATCACAAACATAGAGGTTATAAAATCGCCCTTCCTTCTTTGCATAATGAACCTCTGGGTAAATGTTCTCACTACTGACTTACTGATTAGAAAAAGGAAATCTCTTCAATCATATTTTAAAAGAGAAGCCTGACCTGGAAGTGTCTTGAGGAGAAGAAAAGACCACTAATTATAAGATTTCCCTTGTATTTCACTCCACAGAAATCATACTTGTTGATCTTTGAGTTAATGCAGTTGACATGCAATTAAGAAGACCTTTTCAGTAATAGTAGACTAGGCTGTGAGTAACCTTCTCTCCTTTTAGAATTTTGTTAGCATTATATTAATGACTTAGTCTTCATGTACTCTGTTTTTTGCCTAGGATATTATAGGCATATTATTAATTTGTAGTTTCATACACTTTTATGCCAGAAAAGGATGCTGGATCATCTAATGTGACCTACTGTGCACTCCAGGCCCAATAATGTGCATTTAGCTAAGGCATACCTGCCTCAAAGACATTCAGACTGCACTCCAGCTTTTCAAGAGGTAAAGATTTCAGTATTTTTTTAATTCCAAAGGAAAAACCTGTTCAGTATTAGCATGTGTAGATTCTTTATAACTGGAATCTTAGGTTTTGACTTCAACACAGAAGTGGCTATATTATAGCCATGCCCCCCAACCCTCCAAAAAAAACAAAACCCAAACCATCAGGTTAGGATACTCGCTTGGCACAGGTGGCTACTATAGCACATCATGGGTAATTCAGTCTATCTATCTGTGGTTGCTTAAGAAGAGCATATGAGAAGACAGCCAAACAATAACTTACACATGGCTTCTCTGTGTCATGAATTGTTCTCCATTGTTCACCATTGTTCTACATTTTCAGATATTTCAGTTTCCGGTATCAAACCAGAATTAATCCCCATGAAAAAACCCTCATAATTTTAATTCATTTATAGGAATGTGATAGTGTACATTTAAATAATGCATGTACACTCAAGAAGCTGCAAGTGTTTCAGAAGCCATCAGAACCTTACCAGACCAGGAGCCAACTCTATCATGTTTTGTTGGTCCGTCTTACTGGGCATACTGTAAAAGATCAAAAGATGGGATAACAACCAGCTCTACTAAATGCATTGCTTCCTTGTTGGTTTTCTTCCTTCTGAGTCTTTACAATAACCATGCCCTCAGCAGATGTATCACACAGATTGAGTGGATGGGTGAGCTTGTAAAACAAAACTAAAACTCAAATTGTTGTTCCAGTGAGGTGGAAAAAATGAATTGCCCATATTTATCACACTCACCTTAGGGAAAAGCTGTGGAAATAAACAAACAAGCTTCAGAGTCCAAGTGATTATCCATACCTTCCTAAAATGTGCAAGGACCTAATCTGGCAAAAAGCCAGCATTCTTTATTATTGTCCTAATTTTCTACAGTTTAAATATACTTTTCTATGTCCTGATTTCCAGAGTGTTAAACCATTGCATTCCAATAAAGTGTAGAAGTTAGAAACAATAACTTGTCTTTAGCTGCACAAAGTTGCTTAGTTGTCCCCTTTTAATTCCAGCAAAAGAATGGTGAAAAGACAGAGACAAATGATTCAGAAGTTACAGAAAGATGATAGCAATTGCTCCCTTTCAGCTTTCAGTCATTTCCTGTTTGCTTAAACACTTATTTTACCCAAATCAGAAAAGTCCAGAACTGTCAAATTAATGGAATCATGTTGAGAAAGATGCAAAGAGGTTCTTCAGGCAACAGAATTTTGTGTCTCACACTGCTGGGCAGTGCTGACAGTGTCAGCTAAGTAGAGGCTAAGATCTGGGTCAAGAAAAGTACTTAGGAACTGAGCATTGCATTGCCTCATCAGTAATGCTCTGGTTCATCTCACCTAACCCCAGATATTCACAGAGCAGACATCTACATGGCCTAAACAGACACTTTTATGGGCAGTGGAGTAAAACAAGGACTTACAGGATGTAATTCGTCCTAATGTACACTAAAAATAGGACAGAGGAATTGTGCTATAGAAGTGTCAACTTGTTGATAGTGACTAAAGGGAAAGTTGGAATTAGATCATATTTAGCTACTTACACTGTTGGTGTGATGAACATTTAAAATATACACCTTAGTAACTGTAAATTGGACATGTTTTTCCTTATACAATGAAGAGACACATAAACGATGCATAACAGAATCAACAGACTCTGAACATTTGAAACTTTCTAAATTAGCCTTTAGAAAACACTTGCAGTAGTGTAGCAATGAATCTGGTCCTTTTCTTGAAGACTAAAAAACATCAGTGTTTCTTTTTTGGGTAGTTTTACTTTCCTTATAAACTGTTATTTGGCATCTTGCCTAAATGCATTTTGCATATTTGTGGCTTTTGTTTTTGAAAAAAAATGGTAATTTTGGAAAGGTCCACTGGATCTTTCGGTATGGAAGACATGTTATTGCAGTGAATTGTCCATGCACCGAGATATAAATATGTTTATATAAATATATACATATTAATTTGTGTATAATTAGATGTAAAGGTCAATGAGGGAGAGAAATGGAGGAGTCTTTCCATGTCATTCGAGCCTGTTTCTCTATGAAATATAATAAAAACTACAGAGCTGAGGTTTCTTTCAAGATTATGAGTCATATTTGAAGTTTTCTATTCCGCAAATGTATTCCTATTTTCACCTTATCAACTGACTGCAACTGACAAAAACAACTGACAATAACAACTGACTTATTTAAAAAGCTGAAATTCATTCTCTTGTCCTTTCAGGCTGCACAACTGCACAGATATTTCTCTAGGATAATATGTGCTTTTAGATTATGTAAAGCAAAGATACTATTGTAGATTTTCATGAAAGCAGCTATCCATCTGTACTACAATTAATGAACCTGAATTAGTATTTTTCTCAGGCCTACATTTCCTACTAATCAAGAATTTGCTGCTGGGAACACAAATACCTGTACTGAGAAGACACAAGGAGTACAACACTGATACAAAACTTCTAGTAGAAATCTGCATATAATGAAAATAATTCTTGAAAAACTATCCAACCTCACTGGCAAATAACTACCATTGTGCAAGAAAGTATGCAGTTGAAATAAATGTCATAACTAGATTTTACTTTTTCTTCTTTTTAATATCTTTGGATATACAAAGTTTTTTATGTTTAATTTCCTTTCTAAAACATATTGAATTGAGGTATGATTCAAAATTTTGTTCTTAGAAAAAGAAACATAGAATCATAGAATAATAGAATCACTTAGTTTGGAAAAGACCCTTAAGATCATCGAGTCCAACCGCAAACCTGACAGTGCCAAGTCCACCACTAAACCATATCCCTAAGCATCACATCTACACATCTTTTAAATACCTCCAAGGATGGTGACTCAACCACTTCCCTGGGCAGCCTGTTCCAAGGCTTCACCACTCTTTCAGTAAAGAAATTTTTCCTAACAGCCAGCCTAAACCTCCCCTGGCACAACTTGAGGCCACTTCTTCTTGTCCTATCACTTGTTACTTGGGAGAAGAGACCAACGCCCACCTCGCTACAACCTCCTTTCAGGTAGTTGTAGAGTGCAATAAGGTCTCCCTTGAGCTTCCTTTTTTCCAAGCTAAACAANTTTTTACCCAGCGAAGAGTATGTCCATCCTAGCCATGGGCAGCCAGTTTCTCCAGGAGAATGCTGTGGGAAATGGTGTCAAAGGCTTTACTAAAGTCTAGGTAGACAACATCCACAGCCTTTCCCTGATTCACTAAGTGTGTCACCTTGTCCTAGAAGGAGATCAGGTTAGCCAAGCAGGAACCTGCCTTTCAGAAACCCGGGCCTGATCACCTGGTTGTCCTGTATGTGCCGTGTGATGGCACTCAAGATGATCTGCTCCATAATCTTCCCCGGCACCAAGGTCAGACTGACAAGTCTGTAGTTCCCCGGCTCCTCCCTCCAGCCCTTCTTGTAGATGGGTGTAGTATTTGCTAACTTCCAGTCAATTAGGACCTCCCCTGTTAGCCAGGACTGCTGATAGATGATTGAAAGTGGCTTGGTGAGCACTTCCGCCAGCTCCCTCAATACCTTTGGATAGATCCCATCCAGCCCTATAGACTTGTGTGTGTCTAAGTGGTGTAGCGGGTCACTAACCATTTCCCCTTGGATTATGGGGGCTTCATTCTGCTCCCTGTCCCTGTCTTCCAGCTCAGGGGGATGGGTACCTGAAGAACAACTGGTCTTACTATTAAAGACTGAGGCAAAGAAGACATTAAGTACCTCAGCCTTTTCCTCAACCTTTGTCACTATGTTCCCCCCAGCATCCAATAAAGGTTGGAGATTCTCCTTGGCCCTCCTTTTCTTGCTAATGTATTTATAGAAACATTTTTCATTGTCTTTTATGGCAGTAGCCAGATTAAGTTCTAGTTTGGCTTTGGCCCTTCTAATTTTCTCTCTGCATAATCTCACAACACCCTTGTAGTTCTCCTGAGTTGCCTGCCCCTTCTTCCAAAGATCCTAAACTCTCTTTTTTTCCCTGAGTGCCAGCCAAAGCTTTCTGTTCACCCAAGCCTGTCTTCTTCCCCATCGGCTCGTCTTTCGGCACATGGGATCAACCTGCTCCTGCGCCTTTAAGGTTTCCTTCATGAAGAATGTCCAGCCTTGCTGGACTCCTTTGCCCTTCAGCACTGCCTCCCAAGAGACTCTGTCAACCAGACTCCTAAACAGTCCAAACTCTGCCCTTCATAAGTCCAAGGTAGCAGTTCTGTTGACCTCCCTCTTTACTTCTCCGAGAATTGAAAAAACTATCATTTCATGATCACTGTGCCCAAGACAGCCTCCAGATTTCACAACACCCGCAAGTACTTCTCTGTTCACAAACAACAGGTACAGTGGGGAGTCTTCCCTAGTTGGCTCACTCACCAGCTGTGTCAGGAAGTTATCTTTCACACACTCCAGGAATCTCCTATTCTGTTTCCTCTCCGCTGTATAGTATTTCCAGCAGACATCTGGTAAGCTGAAGTCCCCCAAGAGAACAAGGGCTAGCAATTGTGAGACTTCTCCCCACTGCTTATAGAGTATTTCGTCTGCCTTTTTATCATGGTTGGGTGGTCTATAACAGACTCCCACCATGGTATCTGCCTTATTGACCTTTTGCCTGATTCTTACTCATAAACACTCAATCTTATTGTCACCATCATCAAGCTCTAGGCAATCAAAACACTCCCTAACATACAGGGCTATGCCACTGCCTCTCCTTCCTTGGCTACCCCTTCTGAAGAGTTTACAGCCACCTATTGCAGCCTTCCAGTTGTGTGAGTCATCCCAAAATGTTTCTGTGATTGCAACTGTATCATAGTTTTCCAGCTGCACAACGACTTCCAACACCTCCTGTTTGTTGCCCATGCTGCATGCATTGGTGTAGATGCACTTCAGTTGGGCTGTTGATCCTGCCACCTTTTTTGGGGAGAAACCCACTTCATACGTGACCATTCTCAGGCACTTCCGTGGTTTCTAACACATCCATAACCCTTGCCTCTTTGCTGCCTCATGGATCTCCATCCCCTGCCTCCACTGAGATGGCAGACCGAAGGACCTTGCTAACACATTGTCCCTCAAACATTGGCCTGCCACCCCCAGGCTTATCTCTAGCAAGCCTGGTTTTATCTCTTTCCCCCTTCATATCTAGTTTAAAGCTCTTTCAATGAGCTCTGCTAATTCCTGCATGAAGATCCTTTTCCTCCTTTGAGACAGGCGTACCCCATATATAACATATAATATAACATTGTACATATATATACATATGTACATGTATATATACATTCAAATATAATACTGTTATATTCAAAACCTTTTCCATATTAAACATCTCTTTTATCCAATATTTTTCCCAAAATATCGTAGGATCCTTATTTTTACCAATAAAGAAACTGAAGAATAGATATGTCCCGAATGAATCTGTTAGTTGATGATGGGATCAGGAGTAAAATCCATCATCCCGTCCCTGTAGAGATATCTCCTCTATCTGAAAATATCCCTTCCCTACTTCAGCTGTCCGCAGGCAAGAGTAACTACTGGCCATGTTTTGTGCTTCATTGCTGATGTTCATGGAAGTGTTAGACACAGAAAACCACAGGAAGGCAGCAGATAGTATTGTCTGGGGATGGAGTTGTAATTTGTGCTCTTCCATTTACTACCATACATGCATTTAAATAATAAGAAATATAATGAAAAAGTAGTAGTTCCATTGATGGCTTTTGGCATCATTCTAAGCCTGTGTGCAGAGTTTTTAAATTAATTGTCCTGTCAGCCAGGATTCAAAAGAAAAATCTAAGGTTCCAGCTGTATTTTTCAACAGAATATTTTCAGAAAAATTCAATTAAAAGCTTAATACACACTATTATATCATTCATGCTAGAAAATTAAAGACTTCAGAACTCTTAGTGTTAGATTGTCCACAAATGTTATTTATTTAGTTAGTTAGTTAGTTACTGTAAAGAGTTTTCTCATCTTAAATTTTTTATGCCTCAGGCATTCATCTAGAGTCCTGATGTTGTGAACCTTCAGGCTTACCTACAGTTGCCATGATGATGGTTTTTAAATGTCCATATGGTAATTTAAGGTTTTCTGCTGACTCATAGTCACAACTGAAAAACGCTAATGTACCCTGTCACCTCAACTACTCCGACTCATCTGTCATCTCTGGTCTCTTGGCTTGTCTTCAAGAGGAAACTCAAGATGCTTGTTGCTATTGTGTCTGCAGGACTGACTACAGCAGAGGAGGACGTTTGTGAACACTTATGCTTATGTGAATTTTCAAAGACAAACAAGTCTCTAGGGAGAATCAGTATATTTTCTCAGCCTTAGTTACATTTCTAGTGCCTTATCAGAACCATCAAGCTTAAAAAGAAAAATTGCCTTGCTTGTTAACATTCTTAGATGATCATGGCTATGACACATCCGCTTAGTAAAGGAAGTGCTTTTGCAACATCTTGAAAATTCACTGCTAGTTTGTGAGACATTTCCTGGAAAAGGAAATAATATTGTGATTTAAGTGACCATCAAGAACAATAATGACTGAATAGTTAAAACTCAAAACGAGGTATTCGTAATCAGCTTGTGGCTTGAACTATAATAAACTGTTCAGACAAACAATTTTTTGATTCACTTCATATAAGCAACTCATTGGTAAACATTGAACTCTGTTGTGAATAATTTGCAAATAATAAAAAAAAGCCATCATGTACAATAAATTATTTGTAGAGCATTATCTGTCCAAATCACTTAGTTGCAGCCCCTGTCTTGTATTATCCATAAGAAGTCAAAGACTGTTTACCTCCTCTCTAAAGAGACTGTAGTGAAGTACCAGGGAATCTGGCAGGCCACAAAAAAAATTCCAAGGGAAATGTTAAAAACAATGCTTCTCCATGGATACTTTTTAAACTCCCCTATTACATATTCATAATATATGATTTTAAAAACTGTGCACGTTCTTACAAAATGCATAGGACTTCTGAGTGACCACTTTTAAAATAAAGGATCAATTATCTATCCATCTCCACCTCCACACATTTTCCAAAGCCCATGAATTCTGTTTTCTAGAGTTTTGATTTTGAAGTGAGGACTTCTCAAGTTTTCCTTCCTCTTCCTGAGTGTTTTTAGTCTTCCAGGTTTAATTTGTTAATTTAATTCCCACATGCGTTTTTCTCCTTTCTCTCCTATTCAGTACAACAATACCTTTGTTTAGGCATGCTGAGATGATTTCTGGACACAAACTTTTTTCATCTCACAGAAATCAGTCTCTGTGTTTCAGCTGCTGAAATGTTTCAGGTACCTTCCCTCTCTCCTTTGCAGATATTCAAACAGGGTCTGTTTATTGGTGTATAATATGACATACACAACCCAGATTTCACAAAAGAGATTCTAAACCATTTACTTGTTATTTTAGATTGTTCAAGAGATCAAAGACTTTCCTCAGTAAAAAAAAAAAAAAAAAACCTACATGTACATATCACAACATTCTGTTGTGATTTCTCCTTCTCCCAAACCTTCATTAGCCATATTCTGCAATGCCCAGGATCTGATCTCTCTCCTCTGTCTGGGTGACAAATCAATTATTAGCCCAGTAATGAAAACTGATTTTCTTAATCTATGCCTTCTCTACCTGGAGAGACATTCCTTTGACATTCTTCTCTTTCAGGTATACAAATTTACCTGGATGTTTCTTTGATATTCCAGGGTAATGTCTACGTTATAAGACACTTTTACCAAAAAAGCCCCAAAAACAAACAAACAAAAAGAAGTTGCAACACAGAATGGAAATATTCAGCATAGAAGTATTCAGAGAAGTATTCAGAGATAGACTAAAAGTAATTTGTTCCCACTTGCAAAAAGAAGAAACCAAGCAGAAGTACTAATCAAGTACTCTCTGTTGTTTTGTTTTTGTTTGGTTTTTTTTTTAACCATGTTTCAAGGACATTTTCTAGTATCATTTGTTTATTTATATATCATACAAACAGTCAGTAAGGCAGTCCCAGTGTACATAGTAATGTACTGTTGCAAGAACTAGTAGGTAGTGAACTTGCATGACCAAGGCTTTCTTTTCCACAGGATGGCAATTTTAAAGAATCACGATTCACATACATGTTTGTGGCACTGAATGGTTGAGTAGTGTAAAAGGTTTTGTCTGCTACAAAATTTTTTGTCAAGTGAACATCCTTCTGGTAGTTATTAACAACATAATAACTTGAATGCCTGAAAACGCAAAAATGAATGCCAAAAATACCAAAATCATATAATTATTATACTATGGTGGTTCTGAAGATAGGGGTGTCAATGGCCTGCCTCTCTTCTCTAGTTCCTTATTTACCAGATGACTGTGATTAGCTAATCTGTTTTCTATGGAGGGCTGGGACCTGTTCTGCACGTTGTGCAGTACAGGCTGAAATCCTCTGCTTTACCCACTTCCCTCCATGTTCCAAGAAGCCTTTGTCCTCTCTTGATTTAAAATAGGAATTATTTTCTATGCTTTAATAGAAAAATAGGAGTTATTTTTTATGCTTTTCTATTAAAGATCCTCTCCTCCACTGAAACTGATAAGTACCAAAGAAGTTGGAAAGAGATACCAGATCGAAGAGAACAGGAACAGAAGTGTCGAATTAGTCCACCAGCACAGAGTAGGACACAGATCTATTATGACGACTAAGACAGCATTGGTGCATGACAATTTTGCTCTCATTTAATATGTTTGTTTGAATTACTTCTTGTTAGTGTTACACCTATGAATTCTTTTAAATTCTTTTGTCAGTCACCTGAAATTTTCATCTGGGCTTTTGTCTTCAGCAGGTGTTCCAGTCTTTCAAAGAACACAAAATGAATAATACAATTATCTTTTCAGAATAGCTGTACAGAAGGATTACAGTCCACAAAAGCTGTATTTTTTTTTTTTTTTAAATTCATAGCATGTGGTTAAATCTCAGGTTATGAACAAAAAACTGTAGATTCACAAAAAAATAAAGAGCAGTTTCTGTCATCACCTTCAAACCAATCACTGTATTTAGCACTTTGACTCAAAATTATATATTTCTAGTACATCACAGGACTAAACCTACAGCAGAAAAGTCATATTCAAACACTGATGAACTTGAGGCCAACATAAAATTAATGGAAATTTTATGACTAACATCAGAGGAACCATTATTCCACCCTGAAGAACTTAAAATGCACTTACCAGAAGTAATGATGAGTATTTACACATCAGGTACCTTATTAATCATGAGATTCAATTTGTATCTGTTTCCATCTCTCTATTTCTTGTTGACTCCGGAACTTTTTCTACTCTTGATCTTTTCATTCCTCTGTATTTAAATTATATTGGATTTTTCTTTTGCTTTGATGTATACAAAAATACCTCAGGTTCTTGAGACTCATAATACGTATGTTATCATGTGCCTAATCCTATTTCAAATACCTTGCATTTTTGCCTAGGACAAAAATGAAGAGTTCAATTTGTATAATATAAATTTAAAGTAAAACATGTTCAAAATATTCATGAATTTAGGGCTTCAGAAAATTCTGCTCTTTCACCTGTTTTCCTTTTTTTTTTTTTTGAAAGAATTACTTGTAATTATTTACACTTAGGAGTAGAAGCAAGATTTTATGCTTCACTGCCCTGGTAAAAAATGTCAAAATTAGGAAGACATGAATGATTTCTCATAGAAAAGTCAATTGCTTTTCTTAGTGTGCTCTGAGTTAATTTTACGGCCTTAGTTTCAATTTCTTGTTCCAAATTCCTATATATTTTTTTATTAGAAACTACCTAAGCCTGCAAGGTTTAAGCTATAGTATTCACCCTTTGTCTTGAAGACCTCCATCCATTTCTGGTATTTCTGAGAGAACTCACTCTTTGGTCTGGGGAAAATGATGTGGTGATCTGTTGCTTTTTTTTTTTTTTCTCATCTATAAATTCTCTACATCACAGTTGTGGTTTTTAGCTTAAATCAGTTAATGAGATGCTTAGTTTCTGTGTTGAGTGGAACAATTAACTTCTTAGATTGACACACTTTCTTATTAAAAAAATACATAAAATATTTTTGCAGGTTAGAGGTTATAACAATTATTGTTGATTAACAACAGAAACACAGATATTTCAAAAAGACCCGGTAATACAACTCAGGTTGCAGCATCATTTCTAATACAATGCCTCATGAATTTCTATGGGATATAAAAACATAATATGAATATAAATCAACATTCGGATAAAATGGAATTAAAATAAACTTCTTTCTGATCAAATCTATAACATTATTTTTAAACAGATTGTACAAAACATCTTCTAACATTTTTTTTCTAATTCTAATTTAAAGATTACAATCTTCAACTGGTCATTAGGTTTAGTATACTGTAGTTCAAGTATTATCCATAGAGAGATATAAGGGAAATGAAGGAAAAAAGTATTCTTCTCAAACCAGAGGAGAGATATTTGAAAGCATATTAGAAATATTGCACCACTCTAACAATTTCTGCATGATCAGCCAAAAGCCCTTACTCAAAGAAATTAGAGTAGTTTTTCTCACCATAATTTTTTAACTAGACTGATTGTTTGGAACATTTGGTAAATTGTAATATTTTTCCATTAAAGGTTACAATATTTTGTGAATTCAGATTTTCAGTCTTTTTTTTTTCTTTCTTTATAAACACTCTTCCCCAATTTTCTTGTTTTAGAATTTCTTGACATTTCTTGCCTCTCACTAGAAGAAGGACATTGAAGTGCTGGAGCATGTCCAGAGAAGGGCAATAAAGCTGATGAAGGGTCTGGAGAACAAGTCTTATGAGGACCAGCTGAGGAACTGGGACTGTTTAGTCTGGAGAAGAGGAGGCTGAGGGGAGACCTCATCGTGCTCTACAACTACCTGAAGGGAGGTTGTAGCGAGGTGGGTGTTGGTCTCTTCTCCCAAGTAAGTAGTGGTAGGACGAGAGGAAATGGCCTCAAGTTGTGCCAAGGGAGGTTTAGGTTGGACATTAGGAAAAAATTCTTTACTGAAAGAGTGGTCAGGCCTTGGAACAGGCTGCCCAGGGAAGTGGTGGAGTCACCATCACTGGAGGTATTTAAAAGACGTGTAGATGAGGTGCTTAGGGACATGGTTTAGTGGGCATAGGGGGTGTTGGGTTGATGGTTGAACTCGATGATCTTAAAGGTCTTTTCCAATCTTAATGATTCTATGATTCTATGATTCTATCCTACGGAAATGAAATATTAAACACTTTCAAACTTCTCCAGGGAAAACTTAGCTCCATTTGAGCTTAGCCTTGTTATCCATCAATCACTCAATCAGCCTTTATTTTATGTACAGTAAGATATTGGAGAATGAATCTCAAAGTGCCATGCATAATAGCTATAATCTCAGGAACTAAGTTTTATTGCTGCAGGGTATATGTTTGACGTCTTAGTCTCTGTGTTTTGTGCAACTCCTTCCATGATCACTATGGAATAAAATGGAGTTGGGTTTGAAACAAAATAATAGCATCAACAGCTGAATTTTTGTGCTATGTAGGAGAAGAGTGACTAATTACATTTTTGTGACTTAAGAACTTACCATGGCCACTGGCTAGGCAAACTGTTATAAATAGATCAAAACTGTGTTGCTGAATCAGTATCCATACAATTAATTGTAACTACACTCTTTGCAGCTAACAAACAGATAAGGAATACAACTGAGGGAGGTCACAATGTTCTTCTGAAATTATCCTGCCAACTAGATAATTGTTACATGGCAAATCCTACCCCTGATTCCACGAAATGTCAAGCAACACCTGAGAGAGCTCCTTCTAGAACTTTTAATCTGCACTTTTCCATTAAAAGAAACATTTTGTGTCAAAGTGAATGGTGGTAGTAAGTATGCCCTATACGTACAGCATTGTTAGTAATAATGATAATTTCTAAAGTCCTATACATATTTTTTCCATCTTTTTGCTGCTTAATACAGAATGCCAAGCTCCCTACATCAAGGATAATGTGTAGACAGAAGAACAGAAGCCAGTGCATACAAAATGGAAAATGCACCTGGAAAGTTTGATGAGTATCTGAGAGCTTCAAAATTTCTCCTGAAGTGTATGTATGCTACTGTTTGTTAGAAGGAAAAAAAACAGCAGAAAACTAACCAAAATTACTGTAATGTAAACAGATTATCTGTTGATTCTGCTACTAACTGAGCTTCTTTTCAGTACAAACAAGCATGTAATTTCTACTGTTAATTAGATACATTTGAGTAAATTCTGCTATAGGCTCATTTTCCAAACTACATGTGTTGACATCTGTATTAATAATATCTTTATTAACAATTAGGATGAACAGCAGTCATTTTCACAACTCAGACTGGGTTGTGCAGAATTCTGCGGAATTTTTCTGAGAAATTAGTTTCTATTTTAATCTAATAGATTTTTGTAGAAAAAAACAGACCTTAATGTTTTGCATGTAAGCAGGCCAGCTTTATTTCTAGTAGATTCTCTCCAGTGAATGCTCATATTTCCTCTGTAGGCCTAGTAAAAAATTAGAGGGAGCAAAGTAATATGATATTATCTTTAACATTTACATGGTCTGTTTGTTTTGTGGGTTGGTTGATTGTTGGTTTGTGGGTTGTTTTTTTTTTTTTGAGAATCTCTAATTTAAACAACGTACTTCAGGTAGAGAAAACCTTAAGAATGTTTCCTCAAACATTTCAAATAATAGAATAAAACTTAAAAAACATTTGGGGCGTTCAGAGGCAAACAGAATGGCACAACGCAAAGGAGGTTTCTATCTCAAAAGAGAACTACAGTATATAGATAAAGTTGTAGGGGTAATTTGACCTTCAAACCTTAAATGGCTGGTAAGTTTTGTGAGATAGAAACTGTTTCACCAAATTGGGAAACCTGAGCTCATGACTGAAAGATGAGAAAAATTCTAGTAATTCTACTCAGGGCACAATCTGGAGGAAGGGACCTATCCATGGGAACTCAGCACATTTTGGAGGATATTTTTGTCTCCATATTTGCACTTTTTTGCCCCGAAGGCAAAACATTAGTATGTATTTACTGTGGCAATTTACTGTGAGTTTGAATAAACATCACTAGGAACTAAATTTGTTTAAAGGTAGTAGTTTTTCATAGCACATATTCAGTCCTCGGAAAGAATTGGTATGCCAATCCAAATTAATCTCCATCTATTTTTAAAAAGCTATAATGCTTACTAGCACAAGTCAATTAATAAGCAGAGTGCTTATAAAAATTAGCACTTAACACTGTATTATGAATCAGGTTGTTCACTGTTAATGGAACGTAATGGATTGTAATTCTGCACTTTAATATTACCTGCCAAAGCATGCCACTCTTTCCTTCTTTTCTGTCTTTGCAACAAGTTACATAATATTTGACAATGGTAAGTAGATAAGTGATAACACTTCACACTTTGTTTCATTAGCTTTAGAAATGCATTGACTATGGACCATTTTTAGTGCTTAACAAAAGTCCTGTAGACTTCACATAAATTATCAACATATGGTTGTCCATTTTTCCTAGGTGAATGCTTATTTTCATTATGAATTTTTACACAGGGACATAGTATAAATATTCTACACATAATGATTAATAAATACATTGAGTGTAGCCACCAGATAAGTGATATTTACACAGGCATTCTTGTCACTTCTGATACCAAAGTGCCAAGAAACTTTATTTGGTTTTGCTTCTGCTTTTGTTAAAATTCCTGAACTCTATTCAGGTGTAAATAATCAACAGACACAAATCTTGAAAGCACTGGGATTGAGGCTAAGTGATCTCTTCTAATAATTACTATTTCTTGTGTGACAGTTCTGGAGCTTGGACAAACAGATCTGCCCATAGGAACCACTGTACCTGATCCCTACGGAAGAACACGTAGTAAGGTGTAAGTAAATAACCACAACAACCAGCTGAGGCTCTGTGCCTGTCATTTTCTGCTAGGAATTAACTTAGGTCAGTTCTGTATCAGGGAAAAAAAGATAGAAAGAAAAAGAAAGAATGTTTGCACTTTTTGTAGCATAGACATGCACCAAATCTGTGAAACTGAATGGAGCAATAACAATGTTTCTTTTCAAGCCAGTACTAATTAAAGTTTGAATCAATCTCTCTGCCTTTGCTAGAAGTAAACTTTAAAATATGTTTGCTTGTTTGGCTTGACAACAGTGAAAGAATTGGCTTCTTAGACTTTTTTTTTTTTTTCATTCCTGTTGTACTGAAGTGCTAGTATATTAAAAAAAAAAAAAAAAAAGGTCTTACTGCCATTCACTACTAATCTAGTTATGGAAAGTGCAGCCTTCCAGTATGACAACATCTAGCAGCTAAACAAAAATCAATTTACTTTTCTGCAGAAAATTTGTATGAATTATAAATCAACAAAAAAACCCCAAGATACCAGAGCAAGAATATATATTTCACAAAACCAGTGCAATGAAAACTTCCTCCTGCCCAAATAATTACTTACATTAATTTCATTTGAAATAAAAAAATACTGAAATGTAAGTCTTATTATAACCCAAGAGGAAAGGAAAACAGGTGAAGTTTATGGGTTGAATCTTAACCTCACAAGAAATAAAAGTGTCTATATGGCTCACCAGGGCCAGTAAGGTTATCCTCAAACAGCATTCCCATTTCTGAAGATGTCAGTTTTATTATTGAATACTATAGAGCAGAAGTATTGGATGTACTATTATTTAAATAAATTGTGATTCTGTGCTTCCTTTGAAGCTTTTTTGGTACACAAACAAAATATTTAAGGGACAATAGAAGTAATACATTGAGAAAATTTCAGATTTTTTTTAATATTAAGAATTTCTATTGAAGGAATAAGTACTTCTCTTCTTACCCAACTTTTTAATAGGCACATTACCATAGTTCCCACTATACTGCACTTTCAGAAGGTTTACTAGTAGCAGAGCACCTGTAATTAACAAACCTTACCTACTCCTAGACTTCTAGGAACAATTAAAAAAATCACCAAATAATCTTGCCTAGATCCTGGAAAGCATATTTATGCTGTGTAAACAGTGGGAGGTATATATATATACCTCTATAATGGCAAATTAAGAAAACCATTTAAAGAATTAGAAATAGATTGTTGTTATGACTAGCTTCATCTGTTGAAAACCTAGTGTCAACAAATAGGTAAAACACTGGCAGAAAATGGAACACTCTTAACTTTTATCCTTTATGTTAAAAATTAAACCCTGGAAAACACTGAGATGTAGATTCTTAGATGTATATGTTAATGTTCACATGGTACATACTTACACCCATACAAGCTGGGTAAATTGAAAAAAGAATAGTAGACAAAACACTGTATCATCCTCTTGGCATTTGGAATTTTGGTTTGATTTTGTAATTATTTGTTGTAGATAATTGTTTCCATTTAGCCATTCTGGGGTTGTCTAAATTTGGAACTGCTGGAAGAACTTCACAGGTTAAGGCCAAGGTGTATGCTCAATTTAGTACTTGTCTACCTGCCTGAACTGACCTACAAAATGATCTGCTTGAAGAATAATAATGTTGATTTAAAATGAAAAAATCTGTTCTTTGGAGATACCACTTACTATGTTACATGTTGTTTATATTAGTATAATTCTGGGTTAAATTATGACTCACCAATAGAATGTAAAGGGGAGAGAGTCAGTGACTGTTTCCTCAGTGTAGAAAAATCAAAAACGGTTAGCATTTTTGTACAGACCAAGGCTACACCTTTAAAGTGAGTGATCCCACTTATTGAAATTGTTTGCATCACAGAGCAGTCCTGGAGTGTGCAAGCTGGTTCCTTTCAGTTGAAATTGAATCAGCAAATGAAGTTTGGAAAAACAGCTAGTGTGCTCCAACCAATAACTTTTTTTTTTTTTTTTTTGTGTGCCATCATGGAACCAGACTAAGGATAATTTGAAGTAAAAAAATGAAAGAAAAAAAGACACCCCACCAAAAAAATGTATACAGTGGGGATAAAAGGTCTGCAACACCAACTGTTACCCTGTGTAGATTCATCCCCTATGCTACATATTTATACAGATGTAGTCAATGACATTTGTAAGTCAGCCATCCTACAAGGTCCTAAGCATTAGAAATTATTTAAGTATATATCCTGGTTAACATGGTTGTCCATCACATCTCATACTCACACTCATGTATGATGCAATGGTTGATTTCTTTTTGCGTTATGAAGTGTGCTTGGAATTCTATTCCTTATAATCACTGTGCTTAATGGAATTATCATGGTTTGAATCCTCTTCATGGTTCTTCTTACATTCCCCTGTGCTTTTGTGCCACAATGGAATAAAAGCATTCAACAGCACACAACCAGCATCAGGATGTGTTGTTTGTGTAATTGTCATGGCTTTGGGAGGCTGATGTCATATCTTTCATTTTTTCTTCCTAACTATTTCTTGCTCCCTTTATTTCCAGACCACTGTTTTCACATATAACAAAATCTCTAATTGCAAACATAACCCAATATCCTATTGTGTTAAATGCAAAATAATGTATAGTGTCTTGCTGTGCAGCCACCATGAGGAGAATTAAAACCTAATTGTAAATTTTGTGTGTGTATGCATGCATGTGTATGTATTTAAGTAATGAATTAGTTTAAATGTAAAAATGAAGGTCTCAGATTATTTGCTATTATTTTAATGTTGAATATCTTCTTATTTAATTAATAATACAGTTGATTTTTTCAACTTTCTTCAAAAAAGGAAAGTAACCTCAGAGATTATCAGAAAGTCAGATGTAAAAACGAAGTTTGATCTTTTACAATAAATACTGGTTTTATTGAAGTCAGTGGAAGATCTCCAATTCAGACTTCAGAATTGGTCATAAGAATAAATATGTCTGAATACAGGATACAAAATCCCATTGTAAAAATACCTAGGGTTAAAATTAGTTCTTTTTTACTCTGTGCATGTTATTATAAATATCCACACATATCTTTCATCTTGTGTTTATCCTTTGCTGAATATAAGAACATGAAGCACAGAGCTCAATTGTGAAAAGTTCACCAATCTCTAAAAGAACTCGAATCAATCAGTTTCCTTATTATCACCCATTCCATTGTAGTAAAAACAATGTCAAATACTGCAATATATTAGAAATTATACTTTTTTTCCAAGACAAAGCCTTGCTAAACAAATGAGCTGGACGGTGCTAGTTATAAGTGTAAGCTTTCCAGAGAAAATTTAGATACGTTAGCATTCAGTGTCAAAAAAGGCCAGATGCCACTCATTCACAGACAATTACCTAAAATTTTTAATGTTCTTTAGCTTTGGCTTTATCACCCATTCACCAAATATCCCTTTATTTTTCCTTGATTTCTACTTGTAGAGACACATCAGTATCTAATTTTTCTGTATGTTCAAAATAATGAATAAGTCAAGAATTTTTTGTGCTCATTTAAGCACCACAAATCTCATCTTTCCAAAATTATTTTGAAATGAAACAAATTTTATGCTCCTGTGTAACAACTGAAAATGGAGTTACAGATCACTAAGTTATTGTGATACATTTGAAAATAGTAATTAGTATCTGTCCCTTTCTGGATCTACTGTGAAGGTGCGAACAGCAATAGAAGATCTGCCTAGGAAGCATCACAATTAGTAAATCATTGTAGCGGAATAACATGACAGATTAAAAAGTATATCAGGCACAGAAAAAAAATGCCTTCCTGTCATGGTTTAACCCC
>VZTQ01000416.1:0-16537 GCA_013400755.1 Pelecanoides urinatrix | reverse complement strand
CTTTACAGAAGCAGTTTTGATGCTGGGTGTAGGCCCACTTAACCTTGGCAAAACCTCCAATCTAGATGAACCATCACCCTCCTTGTTGTTCGGTTCCACTTGCAGAGCCTCGCACCTCTTACGCAAGGGCACCTGGGGAGGTGGGGTGGTCACAGAGGGGACGTGCGTGATGCGCCGGACCGGAACTTGTCACCGTTGACCCCTAACTCTTAAGTCACTGTGTTCAGCCAGGCAGAGAGAGGACAGGGAGTCCTCCGTGTCATGTGTCCCATCTGTCTGTTGGGCCTGTCATTAGCACTTCCCAAGGGCTTCTTTTATACGTGTGTGGGGGGGTTGGCCACCATTGCTCCTGGCACCGCCCCAGGTCTCGTCAGCTGCTGTCACGCGAGCTGCAGGCTCCTGGCATCTCTCTTGGCTCCCGTCAGGTTCCCCGGGTTGAGGAAACCCGTGCTGCACTTCTCAGCAGCAAACGCTGGATTTCACCTTCTACTAAGCCAAAGTCACTTCCTGTAATTTTTTATGAAATCCATCTCTTCTTACCAGTCTTGCCAAGTTTCTAAATATTTGAGGGTCCTAAGATGCTACACCTTGCATTATATGAAACCATCAGACATCTATAAAACCATCTATAAAACCATCTATGTTGGTGTTTGGAGATGAATATGATTAAGTCTTGCCTAGGCATGGACGGACCCTACCAAAGTACCTTGAAGAATTCCCATTGAAACACGCACTGTGTGTACACTTTTGTACAGAAAGGCGCTTAAACCAGGAAAAATTATCCATCTGTCCAGTGACTGCTTGCACGAGGGCCATTGGGTTGATGTAATGCAACCCTGCTGATAATCTGAGGAACAGGACCATGGTATGTGCGGCACTTCAGGGGCAAGCATGCAATAATACAGAATTAAAATCAGTACAAAAATTTGAGAAATAAAATGTTGCTTAATAGAAGTTATGTATTAATGAATTTATTATATCTCCGTTTTTTTTTCATTTGTTCCTTGTTTTTTATCAGGGAAATTAATTTACACAGGGTAAATGTAGTATTTAAATACTTAAATTTTAATGAAGAAAATCCTCTTGAATTCACCTGTACCTACTGTATATGACTGAGTCCACTTGATAAGAAAAAGTAGGCCAAGAAATTATGTGTTTAAAGAAGTTAAGCTACTCACTCACAAAGAACTAAAGTTTTCTAACCTCTTCTGCAAATGGTGAAGGGCTTGTGAAAATCCAGGCAGACAGAACCCAAGCCATTAACAATGTATAAAGGTGCAGTTTTCTAAATTTCAGAATTTGGGAACTGGGGGAAGTGGAATGCCCACTTATGAAAAAATATGAATGGAAAAAAAAAAGTGTTTTATATACTAAAATGGTGACTTTTATAGCATATAAAATCTTTAAAAATAAAGTGAATAAAACCAGAGCACTGTAGGTTATGCTACTATGTGGAAGCAAAAAGACACATGGTTAGTTTTGAACCAGCAAGTGTTTCATACTGCAACCAAGGGATGCATTTTGCAAGGATGAAATTGAGCAAAGGAAAATTTAGTCTTATTACCAGGAAAATGTATCTAATAGTGAGATCTATTAGAATTGTGGAATAGTCTCTAGCGAGAAGTGATGGAAGCCCCATAGTTTGAGTCTTTGAAAACCGGCCTACGGAAAGGTTTTCTTGCTGGGAAATACCTTTGTATTGGCTGCAGAAGGTATGGTGATGGAAAATTTCTGCCTCTGACACCTTCTATTCTCTGATTTATTATTAGCACACTTGTATAGCATTTCATAGAAATCTAAAAAGCATCAGGATCCTGATGTCTTGATGCTTTTCATGACACAACAAAAGCAAACAAGTTTTGAAATGTTCTGTTGTGTCTCAGTATCATTGCTAAGTGTTTTTTTCATGTCCATGCAGTTTCAATAGACTAAGGTTACTTTATGCCTTCAATATCTTTAATTATTTATCTTTTTTTTTTTTTTTAATTCTTCTTGACTTTTTGTTTATATGGTTGTTGATTTCCAACATCATGAAGTCATGAATGAGCTGAAAGGAATACTTGTGTGGGAGGAGGTAGCAGAACTTTATTAATATTTGTTCAAGCTTTAGATGTAAGTTCCTCAGACAGTAACTTGTGTTTTTTGTTCACCTTTTAGGAAAATGCATGTAACATAATTGTTCATTTAAATGCCAAAAGTAGATATGTCATTGGATATTAGCAAAAACCAGTAAATGTTAATTTTGCACTTTAGTATTCACAGTAAACAGCATACATTTCTCCAATAGAATTTCAAAATCCTCCTGAATCAATAATAACAAAGTACAACTTCTCTCTAGCTTTTCAAGTGATTCCTGTGAAATAACCTGCTGGATGCCTGGCATTTCTGCTGGAAGCACATCCTTAATCTCTGCTTAGAGTCACAGAGTCCTTATGTGGAGCAGCAGATCTGAACTACCAAGGAGAGCAAAGGTTCCTCGCAGGGAGATAACATGAAACAAATATGAATACGTCTTGTTATTTCTTAACTTTTCCTGGTGAAAGTATTTTCTTTATTCTCTGCAGTTGTTTCATAAACTCTTCTATAAGGTTAAGTTCAGTTCTGTCTTACACATTTTTATATTGTCAAGAATAAAGTTAATAATTACCATGTTCCAATCATCAACAATGATCTGACAACTATTAAGTTGCAATAGGAAATGTTAAATACAAGGCATTAATATTTACTAAGACATTTTTAGGACCCAGTTGACTCAGAATTTATCTTAAACAGAAATATGAGAGTGAATAAATGCCACTGATGGTGGTGCACAAAGGAACAGAGAATTGGCTGACAACAAGTCTGCATTTACCTAGTTTCACCATCACTATGAAGATAAAGTTCCTTTTTATGACTAAAACCTGTTTGTTCAAAGTGACTCAAATATTTGCCTTTCAGTCATGAACAATGCCCAGGTTTCAGCTGGATTTTTGTAAAAATGAGTTTGAAAAATGTCCCTTTGGTGGGTAAGATTTTTACATTTATTTTTATACTTAAATTACTTTTTGTTATTCCAGTGTTAAAGGTTAGAGTTTGTCCAAGAAAATACAGTCAACAGCTTTCTTCTCATGCATGTTTCATGACTGCTCCTCTGTTGAAACCTTCTCACTTGAAGGTCTTACGAGAACTTGTACAGCTGGAAGCATTAAGGTGCCAGTCATCAGTTGTGTTTCAGTTCATCTTCAGATTTGCTGGATAACTGTATGAAGACCATTCAGATGTCTACATAGCATTAATTCTCTGGAGTTTGAAAAGATTTTAAATCTATGTTTTAGCAAAATTTTATCCTTTTTCTGCATTTCTTTTTTTTCTTGTTTTCCGTTTTTTTTTTTTCAAAATGAATTGCACAATGAATGTCAACACAAAGCAGAGTTTAGAAATTCATTTTACAGTTAAGCAATGTAAATTTCTTAATCCTGGTTTGAAAGTGAATCACACAATTAGGACATTCTAGACAATTATCAATGCACTAAAAACATTCCACAATTACAAATGGATTTTATTTCATTTTTAAGCTTAGTCTGAATTTATTTTTGTGGGTAACACCAAATCTAAAATTATTTTGCTCTCCTATACAATTTGTTTATATTAAATGGATACATTTCCTGAGAAATTAATTGATTAATCATTGCAATGCAAATGTGTCCAGGTTGACTCTGTAAACGTTGACTTTCCTGTCAATGGAGCTGGCCAGTCTCCTGTCTGATAGAGGGTAGGAGAAAGATGGGGAAAGGTGAATCTGTGCGGCATAGAAAAAAGCAATGCATTTCATCTTTGCAGTTGGAAATCTGCTAGTGCTTACAGTATGATTGTGTTTAGTCAGATTTTTTTTAAATGTCTGCTAAGTCACTTATCCATTGCTGGAATAAAATTTCTGGATACTTTTTAAACTACTTAGAGGAATTACAGAACATGAAGACACCTGGTCTGTTTGAAAAAAATTTGAGAAAAGGCCACTGCTGGCAAAAGGCTCTGAGATCCAGAGGCGGCTGCCCTCATGAAACTGCTAGAAACAGCACCACTTTTGGTAAAATGATGGCTCTCAAAGTGGACTTGCATTTCACGATGTAGGTAGGAATTTATTGCACAGACAATTTGGAGCAGTATGGAGCTGTGGCTTGATTTTATCCTGTCTCATCTATCTAGACAATGTAAAAACATTGTAATTTCTATATGGTATCGGAAAGCTCCTGCTGTGCTGAGTCAGAAGACTCTGCTATGCAACATATGTGTGGGATTCTGTCTTCAATCTGTTCACTTTTTGCACTGGATTACACCACAATAATCCCAAAGCTGCTATACAGTTTATAACAGAAAAATCAGTGGCCAATATTGCTAATGGGGATGACAAAACCGAGACTGAAGGAGGGGAAGATGTGACTCAGGTACTGAAAGGAAGAGCTTAAGAGCAAACTCAATGTGCACGGAGAGCTGCTGGCAAAAGATCTTGCAAGATTCTCAGACCCTGCGAAGTGTGAACGATACAGAGCCCGATTTGGCACTGTGCTCCACATAGTCTGTTCTTCCATAGGCAGAAGCCTCCCTGGCATGGCTGAATTATAATGCTGTTAGACTTGCACATCTTGTGGATATCTGTGCAATGTACCATCAAATTGTCAGCATAGCTACATTGAGGTTATGGTATAGAATACATTACTTTCTGTAACAGGAAGAAACTTGTCCACTTGAAATATTTTCAGTAGCTCAGTTCGCTTTGCAGTTCCAAGGATGTCTTGCAGCGTGTGTTCATATTTTAGGCAGTTAGTTTTTCATTCTTTAATTAAGGTCTTATAGGTATCCTGATGAAACATCCCATGCCATCACTGAAAAGATTCCTTTTGGCATCAGGTGGTGTAAATCTGGGCTTAAAAACACTTTAGGTTTATCCTCGTATGCATCGATACAATTTAACACTTTCGTAATTATTAGTTCCCTGGTCACAGTAGACATGTATAGATGTATCTGTTTGCACTTTGAAAGGTCCTTTCATGTTGCTAAAGCATCAGGAATTAACCATAGTGTAAATAAGGGCCATTCTCCAATCTCTAAAATATTGAGGCAGCTACCTAACCTATATATTCTAGTAAAAAGTTCATAGTTTATCACTTTATGAATAATGAATATTTGTAAATTGCAGTCTGGCTTTGATTTTTTTTTTTTTTTTTTTGAAGGCTTCTAATAGGTTTATTTTGGCCTTTGTTCATATATCTTCATTGCATATATTGAAATTCATGCATTATGATAATTTTCACTGTTAAATGCATTTATGAATCTCTTCTTGATCACAGTGTTAAGTTTTCAGACACCAGTCTTGATTTTTTCAGATGTTGAACATCCCATTCAAAGCCACCTTATTACCAGACTCTGAAATCTGTGAACTCCTAAATCTTTATTTAAAAGACTAACAATAGGTACTCAGCTTTGGAAAACTTGTTCCAACTCAAATACTAAGTAGAAAATTGTTAAAGAGTGTTGAGCTGAACTTTGCTTATAAATATGGTAGACAATTTTTACTTTTGACTCTCAAACTCTTGAATTCATTGTGCAATACTGCAAATGAACAATGCATATGTTAGAAATTGCAAAAAATATATTCCGCACATATTTTCTATCCAGTATCAGATTTACTTCACCTGAATATTTTAGAATCTCATAATCCCAACATAAAAAGATTAGCTATAATCCAATTTATATTTGAAAACTGAGATAATAAAGTCAGTTTTTTTAAATGTGCAGTGTATAAAATAAGACTCATCACCTCCAATGCTATACCTTAGTAAACATTTAGGATTGTTGCGATGGAGATTTAAGAAGTGAGGAAAAAACAAAAGGTTAGCTATTTGTGGCTGGTTTGGGATTGTACTGGATACATAACCTTGAAAAACATTTTAGAAAAGGAAATACTCTTTCATGTCATCAGTGCAACATGAAGTAGATAAAACTAGTTAATAGAGCAGTATAATAACGAACAAATGTTTCTCTAACATTTTTTCATTTCGGAACAAAAAAATTGTCCTTCAGTAGCTCTACATCTTTGCATTGGTTTCGAGGCTGAAGGAAACTTATAGCAGGGTTAAAGAAAAGTATGTCACAACTGAGTTTATACTTTAGTTAGATAATTAAATCACTAACTAATTCTCAATCCACTTGCTATTTTCATGATTATAACAATTAGCTGAATATATCTTCTTAGTTGTGCTGTAATAACCCGTGATCTATTACAAAATGCTTTGTTTTGGTGCCGGTTTTACAAAGCTTCTCTTTCATACCAATGTTTCACTGAATTGAAAAAAACTTTTAAAATATCTTCCTAAAAATACTTAGAAACATAAGGAGGACAGTTAGATGGTAGCAATGTTAAGTGATTAAGAGTAGCCTTAGTGAGGCTGAAAAATGATCAGCATAAACTGAAATGTTTATTTATTATGTATTATTTCTGTAGATATGGACGGAGAATGAACTATCATTAGTACTAGATTCTGAGAAACAGTCAAAAACTCTTTCCCAGACAGTTTATGATGTCAGGCTGTATGTACGTATGTCCTGTTTGTTTGTTTGTTTGTTTTTATTTTTATGTATTTGTTTTTGCTAAGACTATTGGACCCTGCCTGCCTCCCTTGGACATGCTTTCTTAAGGGCTGGAAAAGAGCTATTTATCAAGTTTGTTTCATATTTCTCTTTATGGGAAAGTATTCACATCACTGAACAATACTTCCAAAAGTAAAGTGGATAAGAAAGTGTTGTCTGTCTTCTAAGGTGGCAGGTGTTGTGAATGCAGGAGTGAAGGCTTGCAGGTCTTGAGATACCATGGCCATCCATGATACGTGCAAGATACCATGACCAACCATGTTGGCCTAGGATTTTTGCTCAGCTGTCATTTGTTCTGACCTTTTCCACAGAGAGATAGAGCAGGACAAGGTAATTAATGCAAGCTTCTATGGCTGGATTTGAATTCAGATGCTTCTATTCCCTGTGGTATCATGGAGACGGATCATGACACAGATAGCTTCAGTCCTGTTGGTGCTTTCCCTTCCCACCAAAACAAGAGGTTTTCATGCAGAGCAATGGATTATAGTGTCTGTAGGGACGATATAATGAAAACACTCTTTTCCCCCTTTTATATGTTCACTGATTTTTTTCACTATCTTGCTCTCCTTTTGCTCTGTTGAATGAATTGTGGTAAAAGCAGCAGGAACAACAGAAAAAGCCCCCAGTTTCTTAGTTGTTTCTATGTATGAAACATTTTCTAATATTTGCCATCAAAGAAGTTTGAAATCAACTTATAAACAAAACAACCCCAATACTATTTCACAGATTTAACAGTGTTCTTTAATAATAGATGGAACTTAAGCTAACTAACCAATGTCCTTTTACTCTGAAATAATTCTTAGTTAATTATCCCCTTGACTTCTCTTATTTCTCTTAGCAGTAATTTCTAATTTTACTGTGATCTTTTATTCATCCATAACCTTTGAACAATATTTCCAGGGTATTTTTTTATTCAGATAATTTCAGCTGATTTCTCTTCAGTGACCTCAAAAAGTACAGTGAGCAGCAGCCAAAATCACTTCTCATGCTCTTCTCTATTTTAATAAAGCTCCTCTCTTTAACCTCTTTAATCTTCTTTTAAATATCATTTATTTATATGTTCAAAAGCACCTGTTTGAAAAAGAAGTGTACTCTTTCACAGCTGGACAAGGGGAAGAGCACAGAATTGAAAACAAAACCACAAAAAAAGGAACCACAGTGAGAAATAGATGGGAACAGATCACAGAAATCCTCATAATCACCCCTCTTCAGCTGCTGGACAACCGTGAAACATGCAGAATTGGAAGCCTATAATGAGCTGCCGTTCTCCATAACCTTGTTTGGTAAGTCTAGAAGATAACACGAAGTCCCTGTGTTTTGGGTTTGTTGGTTGGTTTTTGGGTTTTTTTGAGGGTGGGGTGAATCTAGAACATAGTAATATAAATGGATAAATATCCAGACTCTTTCTCAGAACCAAGAGAATGATTCATGGCAAAGAAATTAAATTTGTATACACAGGTATGATAAAAGCTAAGGGGAATGTCACTGTTGTTGCCATTGCCTGAATTCTGTGCAGCTATATATTTGTGGATATGCCGGAAGTGGATCAAATGGCACCTTTTTTCCTTTTAAAAATTCATCCACTCCTGGATTACAAGTTCTGAGAAATACAGCTTTAAGTCTGCCGTGTTGAACTCTAGCATTTACAAAAAAATTATGTTATACTTTTTATTAGTTAAAGCCATTTAGAATATTCTTCAGCTAGCACCTACAAAGAAAACAGCAAAGCATGTAATTAAGGATTTTGCAGTGATATTATTCTTTTAAAATTTGGTATTTGCCTTTAACACTCAGCGACCCTAACAAACAACGGTGATCCTAACATCTGACTTTAGTATCATTTCATATTGAGGACTGTGATATTCTCACCCAGGAGAGAAAGATGAAAGGAGTGTACCACGCGGCAATTTCTGAAGTGAGAATCCATTTCCAACCCTTAGCTAAAAATACAGAAAAAATAATACAGGAACTTGAATGTGAAGGAGTTAATGTGAGTTGAGGATGACTGGTGAAACTTCTGAAGAGATGTAGATTTATTGGATTTATGTATGTGTATCTGTGTGTGTGTGGATGTGCATGCAAATGACTCTTCCACTGTATATGCACCACATGAATGTGTGACTTGTGAATATCTGCCTTCAAATACCCTTCTCTAATGTAGTCTACTGTAACTCAAGCAAAGAAATTTACATGAGTAAATTGTGGAAAGCCCATGTAACTCTATGAATAAAGCTGATTAATTATGTTTAAATTTCTATAATCTGTTAAAAGGGTCAGCCCCCAAATTAGAAGAGTTTTCTATATTCCTATTATAAAACATAGACACTGTGCCTGAGCTAAATTAAATTTTTAAGCAGCCTCAGGAAAGAAAAAAAGATTTAAATTGCTGCCACAGGGAAATTTAAATCTGACACATAAAATAGAAAAGTGATCATCAACAGCCTGTGAAACAGAGCTTCTGGTTCTATTTCCAATTTGCCACTTTTTCCCCCATAATTTTCTTTATTCTTTGTTTTGAACATAAAATTCTGCTGAGAATGATAGTACTATTTAGCAAATGCTCCTGTGGTACAAACGCAGTAGTGTAATCGTGTAATTTTTTTTTTTTTTAACACTGCTTTAAACTTGGGAATATATTTTTTACTGTATTTTGTCACTTTCAAGTGAAATCAGTATGTAATCAAACAAAACTAGAATAACATTTACTTTATTTTTAGTTAAAGCTGGGATATGCAAATATCCATGCTATGTTTTTATATATTAAAACATAAAATTATATTGGTAAAAAAATAATAACAATACAACAGTACACCAATTAAAAATCCATATGTTCATAAGCATTATTCACTTAATATCTGATGTACCTGACCTGGAGATTATTTTTTGCAATTGACAGAGTCTAACAAAATAAACACTATGTCCATTCAGTAATCTACCTTTGTTTTACTCTCAAATATAGTCTACGTTATGAGAAGTCTGAGAATTTCACTACAACCAGTTCTTTGTTCAATGTGTAGGTAAAAAGAGCATGTAAGCATAGTTGCAGAAGGTGTAGGTCTTATTGACTGCAACAATCATTGTACAGTATCTTTTAAATACCTTTCTTCAGCAGAGGTCTTAAATCAGAGTTTTACCTGAAATATGAGAAATAAGTAAATTTTATCCCACTTGTTTTCCTTGTGAAACTGTAAATGTATTAGCACAATTATTTATTAAATGTCATGACTATTTGCCGAATGCACCAACATTTTTTAATTTTTAAAAAGAGCTAGGATTTTTTGTTTTCAGACTGACATTTCAAACAATTTTTGTTTAGAAGTGGAGCAAAAGATGAAAGATTGTACAAATAATAACAAATAAATAAGAATAACTAAAAAGCATGGTTTCTAAATGAATCTTCTGCAATGGTTTTGATATTTTATTCCATGAAAATTTTCACAGAATTAAACTTTTTACAAGGTGTTCTAGGAAAGATCTCCAGGAAAATATTCATTGCAAAAATACATAGAATTTTTTTTTTTTTTTTTGCCAGTTTTTTTTCAAATACATAGGTTTTGGAAAGTTTGGGAGAGCTAACTTGCAAGGTGTTCTGTATAACCTAGGATAGTTATTTTGGTTAGATAACTGAGTGTTTTGACTAGATATCTTAGATCAATAATGGGAAAAAAAAATTAATGGATAGTAACAAACGACCAATATTTGTTAACCATTATATCAGGTAAACAACCTGAATTTCCAGTGAATTTCCAAATACTTAAATGATAATTTGTTTCAGGACTAATGAAATTGTTCAGATTTAATATTACCCCAAATTTATCATATGTCTAAATATGCACAAATGAGATGCAAATGCAATGATTTCACAGTAGAGTGAAATAACCATTTTATTTATTATGTTTTCAAATCAGTTTCTTAATTATTTAGAAAGGTCTACTCAATATAAAATTAGGGTATTGTGTTAAATGTTACAGTGCAGAATGGCATATTTACAACATCAAAACTCAAGAAATCATAGCTTGAAATATGTCTTTGAGTCCCTAAAGTCATTTAAATGCTTTGAGAAGGAGTGATAGAGTTCGTGACTGACCTTTTGTGTTAAGTAATCCATTGATTGTATGTAAAAAAGAGGCAGGAAGGATCTTCTCTAAGAATTTAATGTGAGAATATTAAGTAGCTTTTGCAAGACTTTTATGCTATAGTCTCTATCCTTTCTCATTTTGGGGAAGACCATGGAGTTTGCTTGGCCTTTCTTGCTCTTTCTATAATTATGCTTTTAAAACTAAAATTTTAGAACTAGGACTGCTGGAAGTGATTAAAATCTTAAAACATATGTTTTTCTATAATGTAACAGTTTTGCACCATATTGGACCTGTGAAGATTTAATGTATCTTACTCTTTCCATACAAGCTACAGAATGGCTCAAAATCTTTTAATGATGCTGTAAAGATCTAAGTGTAAATGCTAAACAAATCCTAAATGTTATAGGACTGGCCTATAGTCTAATTCATATTTTCCTGTAATGCTAGTCTGAATAGACTCTAATTGAAAAATTCCTAACATCTGAAGGATGGATTGCTGAGACAAAACAATTGTCAGATTTCATTCTTTTTTTCCTAATGATGCAGATCGGCTAGGATGGATTATATTATACCTTCCTAAGGTATATACAATATTGTGGGTGTCATATAACTGGTAATTCTATTTATATGATATTCATTCATTAAGCGTAAAAAGCTGTACACATATTCTCAAATCCAGAAAATTTGAAATGCTACATATAAAGCAGAAAATCTAGTAACTGAGTCTCTCATATATTAACTGCCTAGGACTACTATGTTTTCTTTTTGCCCTTTGATAAGACTATTTTGCCAACTTATTTGCTTTTTTCACACCTATTAAGAAGTTGTGACCAACCCAATCTAAATGTGCTAAAAACATGCTTGTTTAATGCTGTGTGGTGGGGACCTGGATGCAAGTTTTCTAGAAATTAACAAAATTTTGATTTTAGCTGTCTTACTTATGAAGTTTTCCACTGTTTTGATAAAATAAAGGAATTCTCATCCTGAGGTGTTAAATTTGAGAAATTTAGATGTCTGATACACCTGTTTCAGCCTTTTTTTCCAATTTTGAGATTAACCTATAATTATATTTGAGATCAGTCAAGTTTGTTTAAAAAGGAAAAAATGTTTAACTGCTGATTCTAAAACACTTCAAATTTTCCTCAGTAATAACTGTAAATCTCTTTTGACTGAGTAATGGCTGAAACTCTAGTAACTTCAGTGCATAATGTGGGATGCAAACCTTTTGAATCAATCTTCTGCTTTAATACACTCTTGTGGAGTCCTCTGATGTGTAAATGTAGTATTTAATATTTTTATTAAATATTAAAGAGCATAGACTTGGGTGGCATTTCATTAAGCATTTTAAACTTGCATTAAAAGGATTATTTGTAATTGAAAGCACTTACATTTTTTCAGGATGTAGTTTAGCCGGAGCCAGCTTCATACCCAACCTAAGCTGTAGGACAGTGTTGAACAAGGTTGGTCACCAGAAAGAAGTTGGAGTTTCCTGGAGAAGAGCAGGAGCACAGTCAGCTCTGAGTGTTTAGCTCCCATTTGGGAATTCTGGATAGACCGATAGACTATGGCAAGTGCCAGGGGTGCTCTGGCAGTGTCCACCTGGAGATGTTCTGTGATCTACCCACGTTTGATGTTCTGCACCTGAGCAGAACAGGTTAACATCCTTGTTAACCGCACACAGGAATACTCAGGTCATGGAGGTTGTAAGGCTTCATGGTGCTTTTTATCTATCAGTTTTGACATTCTTGGAAGATTATGGGAAAATGGGTCTTTGAGGCTGATAGTTGTCAGGAAAGATTTCAATTTTCATAATACCTTTTAGTTATAGGCATAGTATACTTCAGTAATAAAGTCCCTTAATAAAGAGTTCTATGTGCTTGCATATCAGAGGTTGTAGGGTGTTCCATATACCTTTTCTTGTCCTTTTGCAATTATATTTTTATTTTCAAATATTCATGCCAGAATCGTTCTCTTTTATACGACATCTCCATTAACTGTCTGTGGACAAACAGAGACCCTTTCCAATCTAGAACAAGCAAAAAGATGTTATGGTTTGAATCAGTCTGAAACCATGATCTCCAGGGTTTATCGAAGCATTTTTATGATAGCACTGCATGTTTAAAAACCTTGTTTTCCACTATAAATGAGAATATCAGTGTCTGTGCACTCAGCATAGTATGGGCTTTTATTTTACCTTTCCTATCCCTGTACTTAGCTGCAAGAGTTGGTGATTCTGACATCAGTTTCTAATTAGGCAGGCATTCAGTTTCCTCTCTTCCCTTTTTTGCCAAAATGTCAGCAGATGGTGACCCATGTTTCGCTGATGTGTTCCTGGAATTTCATAATACTAATTATAGGCTGAAGTTTGAGTTTGTGTCCTTATATAGGCCGTTTCAACTCAGCCATTGGTTTATGGTTTCCATGGGATCGTGGAAAGTAACATGATGTAACTTGCACTTCACTGCAGACTGCTTAATGCAGTACATTATTAGACAAACCGTGATTAAGAAAAGTTTGATGCGATCATTAACTATAGAATCTCCTAGTGAAGCTGCCATGTGAAAGTTAAAGTCATAATCAATCAGGTTTTTTTTCATGTCTTCTAAGTGGGTCATAGGGCTGGGGGGAACCCTCTGAAATCATCCAGGCAACGCGGGTCTCCAGAGAGAGTCAGCTGCCCTTGTAATTTCTGGTACAGTCTTGTCTAAACCTTCTGTAAGATCTTTGTAACCTCCTAATTTATTCTGATGTTTACCACGGTTAACGTACCCTGCCTGCAGTACAAGCCTGTGACTTCTTATCCTATTACTTGGAGAACAGTGTTCCTTTTCCCTCCATAGAAATGGTTCATGAATTTGAAAATAGTTATCACGTGGCCCTTCACTTTCCTCCTCTTTAAACAAACTGGTTCCTAAACATTATATATTTCTTCATGGGCTATATTTTCTATACCCTTGCTATTTTTCATTCATGCTTTCTGGACTTTATGTAAGTAGCTAATTTCTTCTAGAAATACACTGTAATTGACCTAAAGCCTTGCCTAGCAGAACCGAAAAAAGATGATAATTTTAGATACCCTATGTGTTTTTCTACTGTTCATAAATCCCAGGTCAGCACCACCCTTTTTGCAAATGGAAAACGTTGTTGGTTTAAGATTCATTATGATTCACAAAAAGGCTCTAATCCTTTCCTGCTGAATATTTTGTCTACCAACTGCTTCCCGGGTTATATAGCTGATTTTTTTTTTTTTTTTTCCCTGCCTGGCTGTAACATCTTGCACTTGCTCCTATTGAAAATGAACATACTTTTTCAGACTGTGTCTCCAGTTTGTCAAGATCATTTTGAACTGTAAAATCGTCTTGAAAGATGCTAGTAACCCTTGCCAGTCCAGTGCAGTCTGCAAATTTATTATATATACCTTTTACTTCATTATGTAGATATTCCTAACANGCTCAGCAACAACTAAAACGTCAGTGTGTTAACAACATTATTCTCATCCTAAATCAAAACAAAGCACTATACCAGCTACCAGCTAGGAGGAAAATTAACTCTATCCCAGCCAAAACCAGTACAATAGTACATTTGTAACATTCTTGCTTTTTGACAGTTAATTACCAATAATTCTCTAAGCATAGTTCTTGGTTTAAGTCTACGTTCACACTGTGGTATTTGGATCTAGACCTTTATGAAAGGTCATTCATTTCCTATTAAAATTTAGCTCTGATAATATAATGTTGATTGTCTACTTCATGACAAGCTCATTCTTCCTGCATTTCAAAGACAGTCTCTCTTTCTTCATTTGGTCAAAGTTTGAGTGTATGTGCCAAGCATTCCTGTCTCAGATCTTCAAATTTTAGATTTTTAAAGTAGATATCTTTTGTATGTCTTCTCAAATTTTTTGTTCTTCAACACTTCAGGGATGATCTTTATCCTTCATCCCTTAGAAAGAACCTCTTAGTTGCTTTAAAACAAAAAACCTGTATAATATCAAGAATTCTCAAAACAAGTAGAAAATACACTGTCTTAGCGATTGTCTATTGATAGCTTTAATTATGTTCTACAAGGTTTCATCACTAGTAGTGTGTTTGGCAATCACAGCACACATTTTTTTCTGGAACTGATCAATTAAAAAAAAATAACATGTACAGCTGTTAAACAGATTATCTGGATATTAACTATGTTTTTGGTAAATATTCTGGAGTGTATTTACAAATATCATATGTCTCTCAGATTTGTATCTCATTTCCAACTGAAAGATTTAAAGATGAAAGAAACCCCTGTGTATTTGTTAGGGATATTTCAGCAATCATAACCCATAATTTGTGATCTTTTTAAGCTAACGTAGGCATGCCATAACTAATGGTGCAAAACATTTTACTCCTTTGGGCTGTGGCTCCAGCCTATTTTATTTTAAAATGGGTTAACATATAACTTTTATTACATTTTGTCACATACAGACTAACAGCCTCATATTCTTGTGAGATAATTGCACGCTATACCTTCCTTGTGAGTCATCTGTGGAAATCTGGTTAAATGTGTACTATCATTGTACCTAACACTCAGGCAACTTTAATGCCTTCCATTTCCCCTCATCATTAAGATTTGCATCTCACGACTTTTGAATATGGCAGCGTGCTCATACTCTCAGGGTTGTTACCAGTCCGAGTGGCTGGAATAAGCACTTAGACATAATCTTGACATAAATTATTATCCTAAGGAAACGTTGTGCTTTGTCTATATTTACTACGGCAAACATATTAAGGATGGCCACAAACTTATTGAGATCTATTTGTATACTTAGTGGTAAATTCCTCTCATCTTTGTTTTTTTTTTCTCTTGTGTAGTATTTACATTACTACTTGTTTAGCTCTGGGATAGAAACTCTGCTGCTTTCCGTGCTGCTCAAAAATTCTTGTCATATTCTTACAGTTTTTTTCCATAGCAGAATCTCATCTAGACCTTTGTGTTCCTTATACTATTCAAAACTCATTGTATTTACTTGTGAAATATCTTGAGTGTTGAACAGCAACCAGACAACAATCTGCAGAATGACTTTCAAGAAGAGTACAGGTTGAACATAAATGCATATTCTGATTTTTGCAAGACCTGTGAGAACAGTGCTGACACATGAAGTAAAGAAAATATGCCAATATATCTCACATCAAAATTCTGCACTTTTTAGGTAGAGTTAAGTGGGGTTTTTATGCAATAAAAGAGACCCTGCCTCTGTTGGTCCTTCTGCTTTTAATAGGATAACCAGGCTAGGAAACCTATTACCATCTGCATCCTAGTAATAGGAATTATTCTAAAGGCAAGCATTAGTGGGAAATTAATATCTTTTGGCTATATCTTGTGCTCAGATGAGAATTTCTCTACCTTTTGCTAATATTTTCAAAGTTTGACTCTTGTTCAGGCTCTTTGGTGCTCCAAAAAATATTTTCTTTCAGACCTGAGATTTGAGATTAGTCCAATATTCACAGAATCACAGAATAGCTGAGGCTGGAAGAAACCTTGGGAGATCACCTACTCCAACCCCCCAGCTCTGAGAGGGTCAACTAGAGCAGGTTGCTCAGAGCTGTGTGCATCTGGGTTTTGAATATCTCCAAAGATGAAGACTTCACAGCCTCTCCAAGCAACCTGTTCCAGTATTTGATCAAGCTTATGGTAATTTTTTTTTCTTTTGTTTAAATGAAGTTTTCTCTGTTGTGCCCATTGCCTGTTATCCTTTTGCTGGGCACCAATGGGAAGAGTCTGGTTCTGTCTTCTCTACTCCCCCATCAGGTATTTATACACGTAGGTGAGACCCCTCCTGAGCCTCCTTTCCTCCAGGC
>VZTQ01000414.1:0-34552 GCA_013400755.1 Pelecanoides urinatrix | reverse complement strand
GGTGGTTGCTACAAATAAAACAAGAAATAGCAGTAATCTTTGTACTCCTTGCTGGCTGTTTGTCTTGGCTTTGGTAGGTAGCCTTGGTCTCACAGGTACCATTTCAGTATCCCACTGAAAGGAGAGGCAGCTGCTGATCATTTTGGCTGGTCCGTTGTGAAACAGAAAAGTCCCTTCTCAGACCACATTACTCCTTCCGAGTTGCACCTACCGCGCAGCCGTAGCACCAAATGCAAGCCTGGAACATGCAAGTACGGTCTCACACAATTCAAAGCTGCTGCAGAGTTGTAAACACCAAAACCTATAACGTGATTTTGGCAGACCTAAAAATGAAATGTTAGCAATTAACATTCTGTCCCCTTTCTGTCCCCCCCTGCGCCTCCCTCCTCCCACATGCATTTTTCCTTGCTCCCTTTACATTGTCCCAGCCGAGCTGGCAGCTGGCGCTGGGAAGCTGTGAGCTCACAAGCTCGTTCCTGGCCAGCGTGCTGGCCTATGAATAGCTCAGCCTCCGCTGAAGCTGCTCTGTGCTTTAGGATATTGCCAGCCACGTAGATTTAACGGCTCTGCAGCAACAACTGGATGTCTGCAGATAAAATAAAAACGTGCCTAGATTCTCCCTTTGAAATTTAAGTTTTTCAACACAAAAGAAGGAGGTGAAGTGCCTGAGCTTACAATCTCTATGTCCAGAGTTCTCCAGACAAGAGTTTAAGCAAAGACAGGCTTTCCCTTTAAAAGGAAGGGGACTCGAACCTTCAGATTCACTTTTAAAAATGGCCTTCCAACAGTAATAAGCCCAGTGCAATTCAGATGCCTCGTTGTGAGCTGTGACTCACACTTTGAAAGCGTCGTAGCTTTCCTAGAAAGATGGGTAAATATTGTTATTGCCAGATGGGGAGTCTCAAGGTTTGAGATGCTGCTCTGAGTTCCCAAAAGCATCCACTAAATGTATGTTGGAAACTCAAGACAGTTATGTTTCATTTTCAGAGTGTCAAAAGCCCCACAGCACTTTGAATAGCAGCACTGAGTTATGTTAAAATCAAATGTAAGGAATCTGTTTGGAAATGTAGATCCAGAATGTCTTCACCAAATCAACAGTAAGTTAATGGCAGACCAAAGTTAAGAACCCAAAGCAAACGAAGTTTGAGCAGTACTCAGAAACTTCCATTTTTGATATGTTAAAAGCATGTTTTTATGAAGACTACTGATCTAGAGAGACTATTGCTAAACATTGATTATGTGGTCAAGTAAAAATCACTTTTTCCTGGGTTAAGAGTCAGTAGATATCCTTTAGTTTGTGACAAGAGTTCTCTCTGAATATTTTACTCATTTATAATTTCTTCGAGGTACAGTGACATCCTTCAGTGCTATTCAAACATGACCAGCTAAAAAGGCAACACTGAATACAAGCAATAATTATTGCTCTTCCAGCACAATGTTACTGCATATCCTCTTTCTTCCTGACTTCATTTTAAGATGGGGTGTGCACCTGCACTCATTTGAGTATCATGTACCTTACAGCTGTACTGCGGGAGGCAAGGATGAGGGAATGGGACAACTGGGTAAGGTGGCATGAGATGGCAGAGTTTTTCTGATAGAGAACATAGGAGACCCTTGGAATTTTCGGCAGGTGCACACTCAGATTTCTTGATTGAAATCTGTTGCCTTTGCAAAGAGCTCTCTACATTTTGGTGAATATGAAAAGTATAAAAAATGCACTATTTTGCATTTATAGCCTAACTTCTGATTCATCCTCCAAACTACATCTTAAAACAAATTAAATATAATTTAGACCAGAGTACTGCCTCTATAGCACAGACCTACAATGCAGAAGGACATATAATGTGTGTTAGGGTCCAATCCAAAGCTCTGTGTTAGCAAGCACTCTGTTGCTGATTTCATTAAGCTTTGTTCCAGTTGCTTTATTGCGAACACATGGACAAAGCAGACCTAAAGTTTACTTCAGCAATACTGAGGTGTTGTCAGTCCCAGGCATTCAAAATGATGAGTCAGCTATTCCTATGTGCAGACACCACTACCTAAAAAAACTAAGGAATCAAAATGGTTTGAGACTTCTTCTTTTGCCCTTTGCTGGATGTGGGTTTTCTTTAAGCCTTTGGGCTTCATGTATTCAAGTTTTCTCTATATCTATAGGGGACTAGAAATTTATCTTTCATTTAAAGGTGAAAAGGATGTGATTTCTTTTTATGTGATCATGAGACTCCAGGAGCCTGGGCTTTAAGAAATAATACAAAGCACACTGATTCCAAATCCTGCACTTTTATTGGGAATTATAAAAAACAACTTTACTAAAATGGATGCTTTGGGACAGAGGCTCAGGACTTTTTTTTAAACCTCCAAATTAGCAGTTACATTTTGAACAAAACTGCCCCTCCTATAATTAGAAAAAATGCAAAATGAGGGTAGAGGGGAGGGGAATTTTATCTTTTTACCACTCTGTTCAGTGTTTTTTTTAAGCAGTCTATTGGTTTGGACTGGTGACTGAATAATTTGTGTTAAGAAAAATGTGTCTGAATGCTACCTGACACTTTCAACAGTTCTGAGGAGGTTGTGTCATTTGACACGTTAGCGGCTACTGTCCTCAGTCTGTTTTAATCCTGCTCTGTGCTGTATCCATGTTGTGGCACTTGAGCAATAATTATTTGCGATGGCTGGCACTCGCTGGTGTGTGTATAAAAATGCAGGTGGCAGCATTACTCTCAAGAGCAAAGGAACATCTATCAGCATCCTAGGTGAGCTTATTGTTTCAGATGAATAAAACACATACTGAAAGTGCCTCAGGCAGCTTGCGCTCTAAATTAGATGTAGCTGTGAATGCTAAAAGATCATCTGTAGGACTTAATGCTAGTTCCTTGTTGGTCTGATTTCTAGTTGGAATGCAGCGGCGGAGTCAATAAGGGACAGATGCCAGGCGTGACCTAGGCTGCATCTTTAGCAGCCATCTTTAACAGATAGCCCAGCCACGGGCAGTGAGATGGCTTACATATTCCTCACTTAAGAAAGAAAAACCGTAGGCAGTTTTTCAACTGCCTTAACATCTGCTGCAGTGAAATTGTTGAGTGTTTTACCGCGTTCTTCAATGGAAGCTGATAGCCCTGACAAATGGGGACTTACATAAAACTAGGTGCAGAAGACTCTTAGGAACTCCTTTAATTCCAGAAACTCCGTCACCATGATGAGTTTATTCAACGTGCATATGGTACTCTGGCACTTCATCTTCTGAGAAGCTGCGTGAT
The DNA here is from genome assembly GCA_013400755.1 of Pelecanoides urinatrix. NCBI lineage: Eukaryota > Metazoa > Chordata > Aves > Procellariiformes > Procellariidae > Pelecanoides > Pelecanoides urinatrix. Next base: position 31,295 of record VZTQ01000414.1, on the reverse strand, counting down.
GGGAATTAATCTTCGAAAGTCAGTGTGAAGGCTTAGCCTTCTGTCTTACAAAGCTGTTGCTCAACGCTGGACTGAAGAACATGCTTTTGGGCTTTATTTGTAAAAGATGAAAGGGAGTGGGATACCTAACTGATCAGTCTTTCTTGTCCGGGCAGGATTTATATAGTTTGTAAATGAAAAAACATGTCTGATATGATATGGATAGCTATATTAAACCATCTCTATTCCATAGTCTGTTTTCCCTGTGAGAACAGATTTATTGATGGTCATATTCTTCTGCAAAAATAAAGTGAAAGAACCCATCTTTCCAAAGAGCACATTCTGCAGAGGATCTGACCAGATCCCCTGTGCCAAGGTGAATTTTATTTTTTTCCTTTGATTGCCCATATCTGAAAGAATGGAAAATCCTGATTGTTCATGGCTGCAGTCACCAAAACTGGGGTGAATTTCTTTCCTGGAGAAAGTGGAAATCCTGTGTGGGAAGAGTGCTGTTCATAACATCACTGACAGTGAGAAAGGAACCAGCGCAGGAACTCACCACAGCCTTTTGATTTCACATGGCTAAGGAGTGAAAGGGCTTGTCCATGACAGTTACTCTGCCACTTCTTGGGAGCTCCATAGTGGATAAGCAACTGGTGTAAGATGTTTAAGTGAAACTGTGCTTGCTGATACTGCTTGCAGTCAGTTGTATCCATGTTCTGTTGTTACAGACATTAAAATAATAAGTCTTGTAGAGAGAATTCAGGGACTTCCACTTTTAGAAAACCACAAAGAAGCCAGCAAGTTGAAGTTCCTGTGGTGATGGAGAGAAGAGAGGGAGTGTTCTGTTGAGGCTGTCTAGGAAAATAGTTTGGCATCACCACATGGCACGATGTAGGATTTGGACAGTATTTAATCCCACATTAAGACTGGGATCAATTCTGATCACTTAAAGGCAATTTTGTGTATAATTAAAGGAATATTCTGTCCTTCTTGTCTCTAATGCTCTAAAATCCATCTTACTAGGCTCCATCTTCCAGCTAGTTATCTCTCTTTATACAGAAAAGCATTTCAGACATGTAAGCAGCTGCACAATCCTCAAATATGCCAGAGGGAAAGTTTTGTCAAAAAAAAAATCATAATTCACAAACCTTGGGCTTTTTCAATGTATAATTCATACTTCCTTTGAACAGTCCTCATAGGAGTTTAGAGATGCATTTAGATCAGCTTACTTCATTTTTAGAATACAATGGAAGAGCACTTACCCTGCATTCTTGCAGCCTTTTCTGTAAATTAAAAATAGATGCTGGGCCCAAATCAGCAGCTTTTTGCACTCCCTAGGAAACCTGTGCGAACAAGCCACAACAGGACAATTCTGCTTTATTTAGCAACGGAAGCTGTATCCCCAGAAGCCTGTGAAGAGACAGAGGGTGTGTAGTGCACTTTTCCCCTGCAGCCAGGGAATAATCAGCACATCTTGTTGTTCAGAAGCTAGTGGCTACAGAGGTAGGTGACTGAAAAATAAAACATAGCAATCAGCATAACAGGGCTTGGGTTGCAGAATGTTTTATGGCAATACTGCGTCAGTCCAAATTGCAGCTTGCCAAATGGTCCTGCATTAGTGGTGCCTTGTTGAGTGGCAGTGCCAGGAAGCCAGTGTCCTGGGGACGCTCCACCCTCCTTCCTTGCAAAGGGTTACAGCGTTATACAGCCCAGACTGAAAAAATTCGGAGAGTTTTTTTAGCCAAGGAAGCAATTTGTGCTTGGCATGGGGCAGTACAGACCACTTCCCTCTCTCTCCTCCCCCACCCAAGCATCTTGTAGAATCAGAAACCACAGGGTGATTCAGCGAGGTGAAGTCTGTTTCCTGGTGTGCTTTTGGAGTAGGCAGTTGCTCTCGGAGGCTTTGCCTGGTGCTTATGGCAAAGCTGCAGATCAGTCTTTAATTCCAAATAATCTGGGGGAGACCACAGGATGTGTCCACTGGCGTAACTATGAGCTGTTACTAAGTCCCTGGGGCCCATGTTAGATACAACAGTCATTATAGTTCACTTGTTATGTTTTCCAAAATATTACAGGGGGCCTTCTGAAACAGAAATTTATTTTCAGGGAGGAAAACTATGAAAAATGCAGTCTTGAAGAATAGCTTTGAAATGGACTTCAAAAATTAAAGCATGGCAATTCATATTGAGAGAGGACTTTCAACTGTCGTTACCAAGCCCTACTATGAAATGGGTTAAAACTTGGGTTTTTACCTGGGATTTTGCTCCGCAGAAACCAGCTAGTTACATATGTGTGCCTCACTGAGACACTCTGAGCAACAGTAGTGATTACCCTTCACTGCATGAAGGTTGGATTCCTCTAGCAATTCTGCCTGATGTCTATTTTTGGCTTCCCCTCTAAAAACAGATGGTTGGGAGTGAGAACCTCCTCTTATGATTGCTGTTGTAAGCTGTGAAAGCAACAGATGGTTGCTAACACAGAGATCACAAACCTAGAGTTGTTGAGCTCCCTTCTAGTGGTGCAAGCTTTATTTTGTTTCCTCCCATCCACTTTATACCTTCTCAGAATAGAAAAGAAATAGGCTTATCCTTTTGCTTATAAGAGTATGTCAGTATGATATAACTGGAGATATATTGTTAAAATTTCGTTCCTAAGCTGCAAAACATGTAAAATCATTAACTACTTTGATTCCATCGCAGTACAAAACACCAGGCCTGGATTAAAACATAAGCATGACACACCTTGCTCAGGGCCCCTGCCACAATGTTACTGACATACCAGAATTTGCTTAAAGACGCTAGCCCTCATATTTTCAAGGAAAAAAAATCAAGCAAACAGATATAGGTTAACATCTTCTTCGCTACCTGTAGCAGCAGATCTGAGAAGTCTGAATTTCCCCACAGGTCTTGGTCAAGGCGTGGGAAGGTATTGACTGCAAAGGTGACTCCTCTAATTGCCTTTCATCTCTCCAAATTGGATAGAGAGACCCTAATACCATTCCAGAGGAGAAAGAGGCCTGTGGTCTCACATTACTGAGAGAGGGGTAAGGACCTCTGTCCCCATCACTTTAACTTGGGCAGGGAGGAGTGTGATACCATAAAACAAGGGAGCTACAGGGGCTGTAGTACTATGGGATCTCAGTATGCCTGCACCTCTTACTTCAGTTTTCTAATTATTTATTAGAAAGGGTCTAGAAATTATTAGACTTCACTTTATCTTAGTTTACTTTTAAAAAATATCCCACTGCACATAAGCTACGTACATCAAAGGCTTTTGGAGTGCTTTGCAAAGACTAATGCATTATTAAGCTAGCAAACCCCCATGGATGGGAAGATGCAAATAGAGAGGGGATAATAATTCGCTCAGAGCTATATATTGTGTCAGTGGCAGAGTTAGGAATACAGTTTGTGTGTTTTTAACTATGTCTGTCAGCTGATATCCATGGAATTGGGCAAAAGTATTACTTCAAAATCAATTGTACAACTTGAAATACGGCACTGCATTCTGCTTTTTTGTCTGAGCAAACCCTTGAAATGAAGAAGAGTATAACACTGCAGAATTGCAATACCATCCTTCAGTCTGCATACAAAAAGTTCCTCAAGACCTCTGTTTTTGAGCAGGTAAATGTCAGGAAAAAAAAATAGCCAAATTTTGGACATGTTAAAACAAATCCACCTGAACATCCAAAATACAGTGAAAATCAATGATTCAGTATTCAAGTACAAGGCAGCAGAAAATCTCAGAGGCGCAGATTATTAAGTACTGTAACATGGAAAAAAAGGCCTAAAGGAATGATTTTATGGAGCTAAGATAAAAGCAATGCTAGACTTACCTGCAGAATATCAAAACTAGGGCAAAATGAAAATTTAGAAGTATGAATTTCCATTCTCCTCTCTTAAAAACAAAACAAAACAAAAAATCCAAACAGTCCTTCACATTTTGTAGTTGAAAGCCAAGTCAAGTCATTAGTTCCTCCATCTCATCTCCTTTCCCACGTTTGTTCTGTATTGGCAGCTGTCCTGGGTTACCACAGAGATACTAGGTAAATGATGGACAGTTCTGCTGTAATGTCCTATATTTTATAGGGATCACAGCTCCATATAACATTAATTAAGCCAACATACCTGCGTACAATTTGTTTAAAGTTATTACAACTCTCATATTTTCAGCATGTTTTTCTATCTGTATTCATCTGCTTTAGCAAACAGCAAACAATTTTGTTTTAAAGTCCAGAGTATGGAGAATGAGCTGTTTCATTATTATAGCCTGGAGTTTTTGAGACTTGTACTGCATATTTCAATCCTTAGTGGCTTTCTTGCCCATTTTATTCACATTCTTAAAATATTCCAGTTGAATTCTTTAAATATTTTTAATGCCTAAATATACATGCAGTGCCTCCCCCATTAGATTGGAAGTCTAGTTGCTGTACAGTGTGGTGTGTACGTGCACTCAAATTGGAATTTATGTTGACTGGCTAGTATAATTAGATTTTACCATTGCATTTAATTTTAGAATAAACCACATTTATTTCCCTTACACTAGATTCGGGAAATAAATTATAGTTGAAGCAATCAGATTTTTCCAGGCTTCTCTAATATTATGTCTAAATTAATTTGGTATTTCAGATTCTTCTACCAAGTGCAGCAGTTATTTAGGCCCAAGACATCAGAGAAAGTTTTCAGGTTTGATTGCTATTTCTGAGGGGCTGTTGGGGAATGGGAGCAGTCTTTAAGCACAGATGGCCTACTAGATGCTGGTAACATTTAAGCCAGGGTCTCTCTTAGGAGGACCCAGGACCAGTCTAATTATGTGGTGGGAGGCTTTATTAGTATCAATACAAACATAATTTTCATAGCATAGTCAAGGTGTAAAGGAGAGCCTGACAGCACTGACTTGTTTCAAGCAGCAGGACTGGTGGGTATAGCTAAATTCTCTGTTAATTTAAGTAAGCGTAAATGCAGTGAGGTCACTGTAGTGAATACCATGTACATCTTTGGCCATGGCACATAATGTATCCAATCACACTGTCCTTGCCTTTGGTTTAACTTCTTAATTACACAGGATGGACCCACAGCTTGCCCAGTGCAGATGGGACAGGGTAGAAAACAAAAGGCATATAAATGGATCTAGGGCAGGAAAGGAGTTCAGCCACACACACGCCTTAAAAAGCAGTAACAGTGCTCACTCGCAGATGACTGCTGATGAATACGTGGGAAGTAAGGTGCAGTACCACGATGTGGCTAAATGTACAAGGATTTGTATCCAATGGGATTTAAAACTAAATAGGATTTAAAACTAAATATGAAAGTTTCAAAGTAAACCATGCAAATGTATCTCGGCTTTGAGAAAATGATTAGTATTTGCTATGAATAAAAGGTCCGTCTGTAATTCAAAATGGATTAACTAAAGAGGTATTTTAAGGTCAATGGCCTAACAGTAATTTCTGGTGACAGCGAAATGTGTTCTCCATTCCAGAATTTAATGCAGACAATATTCTAGTTATTGTAACCCAGATGTGAGATTTTTAGAAAATGTTGAGTATAGTGAAGGCAATTCTTTGGCAGTAAGAATAAATTACGACTTTAAACTAGATATTTTTTTTTTTTTTAAGAAAACCTATTCAGTAATACCCCACATATGAATTAGTAGAACTGAATTTGAGAGCAACTGACGGATCTGCCTGCGTGTTCTTGCGTGCAGATTTTGTACTCCAGGGACCAGTGTAATTTGCAGTTGGGAAGCTTCTTTTAGGGTTTTGATCTCCACCCCAAAAAACAGAGTGGCAACCCTGAGCAGGATCTAACTATATTCAGTAGTAGAAGTGAAACGTAAAATACAAGCTTAAAAAAATGAACTGAATGTCAAATAGTTTCAAGTTGCTGTTGTGATGTTCCACAGATGTGGAAAAGCCATGGTTACTAGTTTTTTTTTTGGGAATCAGGACAGGAGCCTGACACTAGCGGGGAAACAACTGATCTTCAAAAAGGCCTGTCAAATGTTGTAGTTTCACAGTAGTGTCAGTTACTGTGGTTGTGAAATTGGGAGCTCATGTTTACAGCTAAGCATGCTCTAGCTTGTTGACAAAACTGTAGAGTATACAAGACTGGCAGTAGAGTTTATAATAAAAATGGCACATGCGAATACTGATTACAAATAAGAATATTGTGTAAATAGACACTGAATTGTACTGGCCAATGATCACCTCCTTGCTAGTGCAGAATCTGCTCCAGTGCTTGTCTTTTCTCCATTTCATGATGAGGATAACGGCCCTCTTCCCATAGCTGTTGACATCCAAATGAAAAGATGAGTCTAGCAGAAACTGTTCTGAGGAAGTTCTCACATGTTTTCCGAAATTCTAGTGACACCATCTTTAAAACTTAACAATTATCAATGAAGGGCTTTTTTAAGGGTGCAGCTATACGTTAAAAATCTGGTAATGTGACTGTTGCCAAGGAAACGAAAATTTAATTTTCTGGCTCGTTTCAAACATGGAGTTGAATTACATTTCTGTCTCTACATTTAATGAACAAATAGTTCCAATATTTGTGAGATTTAGTTAAGATGGGGAGCTTACATGGGGAAAAGGGAGGCTGCTGCGGCAGCCATAATAAACTGGTGTTTATTGTGGAAGAGAAGGCATAAAAAAACCCAGCATTCTTCACTGTCTCTGCAATGCCTGGACTTAATCTTAGTTATCTGTGTTTTTTTTAAAAAAAAAAAAAGCCTAAGGTAGGAATGGTAGGCATTGGTTCACTGCCATAGACCAAAGGAAAACTTGCAGAGAGAAGCTGGGGCATGTTCCCTCCTGCTCTTAGCTAAAAAGTATGGCAAAATCCACTTTCTCTCTTGCTAGAGAACTCTGTTTTACAATAGGGACAATACTGCCACGGTATTGTATGCCCTGGCAGTAGGACTGGTGGATTTAAATGCTATGGTTCTAAATGACCCAAATAATAATCTTTTCACACTAACTGCCCCCCAAAAAGGGCATTAATGGTCCCCTGATAGTGTTCTTGATCCTTAATTTCTGTTCCTTCCCACTCTTTCCTGGGCTTACTTACAGAAAGCAGAGTCTGGACAAAAGAGGTCCCTTCTGATCCTTACTTTGTCTGCCCTGATGACTAGCAACAGGACAGTAAGGTTTCTAAGAGACAGAAAGAAAATTCTAAGGAGGGCCTTAAATATCACCTCTACATATGATCCAAAAGAGAACATTTAAGTGCCTTAAATAGCCTTAATCTAGCCTAACTTTGTATAACCTGGATGGCTCTATAGTAGTCACATCTGCTTATTTCTCTTTGGTCAAACAAATGCTAACCTTTGATCTGCAAGTATGTTTGAACCATAAGCCTTTTTTTTTCTTTATGTGAAAACTTTTTAAAGGGTAGTCTTCTGTATATTCTTGTACAGAAGTAAGTTTTTATCAGTATTAACACACTTTTCAAAATACTTATATTGACATATAGTTACCCTCATACGCAGATTTTGCTCTAACAGTCACACTAACCTGGAGTAGTTGTAAACATTCAGAAAGTTTGCCTCAACAAAATTTCTGAAATATGAATACAGTTTCTGAATATAATTGTTAAAATTAACGAAATATAAGCAACAATTTGATATTGCAGATAACAGAATTTTTCTTTCTCAGGAAGACTATGATCGTCTGAGACCTTTATCTTATCCTATGACCGATGTCTTCCTTATCTGCTTCTCAGTGGTAAACCCTGCTTCATTTCAAAATGTGAAGGAAGAGTGGGTACCGGAGTTGAAGGAATATGCACCTAATGTTCCCTTTTTACTAGTAGGAACACAGGTATATCTGGTTCTGTTCTACTTTATTTAAACAATTCAGATCATTGTATGGTGCCTTTTCTTTGGCCTAGAAGTTCAGGCTCAACAGGACCTGAGCAGCAGGCTTTGGAGGAACAACTGTAACAAGTGGCAGAAAAATCTAGATCTGTGTTGTTCTCTAATGAGCTGCCTCCATTTTGTTAAAATATATGCATTGTAAACAGAGTGTACAAGAAAGTCTCCATGTGACTTTGTATAAAGTCATGGGACTTACGGAATAAAATTGTCTGTTCATACCCATGTTACTGGATTACTTGAGTCTACAACTATTGGTCATATGCAATATTTGCTGAAGCAAAGGAGCAAGGGGAGAAGCGAGACAGGGAGGAGGCCTGCATGGACAAACTCAAACACAAAAAGGAAGCCTACAGGGCGTGGAAACAAGGACAGGTAGCCTGGGAGGAATACAGAGCAGCTGTTCGAGCAGCCAGGGATCAGGTTAGGAAAGCTAAAGCCCTGATAGAATTAAATCTGGCCAGGGATGTCAAGGGCAACAAGAAAAGCTTCTATAGGTATGTCGAGGATAAAAGGAAGACTAGGGAAAATGTGAGCCCTCTCCAGAAGGAAACGGGAGACCTGGTTACCCAGGATATGGAGAAGGCTGAGGTACTCAATGACTTTTTTGCCTCAGTCTTCACCGGCAAGTGCTCAAGCCTCACTGCCCAAGCCACAGAAGGCAAAGGCAGGGACTGGGAGAATGAAGNTTGCCGACAACACCAAGCTGTGTGGTGTAGTTGACACACTGGAGGGGTGCCATCCAGAGGGACCTTGGCAGGATTGAGAGGTGGGCCTGTGCGAACCTCATGAAGTTCAACAAGGTCAAGTGCAAGGTCCCACACATGGGTCTGGACAATCCCAAGCACAAATATAGCTGAGTGGAGAATGGATTGAGAGCAGCCCTGAGGAGAAGGACTTGGGGGTGTTGGTTGATGAGAAGCTCAACCTGACCTGGCAACGTGCGCTTGCAGCCCAGAAAACCAACTGTATCCTGGGCTGCATCAAAAGAAGTGGCACCAGCAGGTCAAGGGAGGTGATTCGCCCCCTCTACTCCACTCTCATAATATGCCACCTGAAGTACTGCATTCAGCTCTGCAGTCCCCAACATAAGAAGGACATGGACCTGTGGGAGCAAGTCCAGAGGAGGGCCACCAAGATGATCAGAGGACTGGAGCACCTCTCCTATGAAGACAGACTGAGAGAGTTGGGGTTGTTCAGCCTGGAGAAGAGAAGGCTCCAGGGAGACCTTATAGCAGCCTCCCAGTACCTGAAGCGGGCCTACAAGAAAGCTGGAGAAGGACTTTTTACAAGCAGTGATAGGACAAGGGGTAATGGCTTTAAACTGGAAGAGGATAGATTTAGATTAGATATAAGGAAGAAATTCTTCACTATGAAGGTGGTGAGGCACTGGAACAGGTTGCCCAGAGAAGCTGTGAATGCCCCATCCCTGGAAGTGTTCAAAGCCAGGTTGGATGGGGCTTTGAGCAACCTGGTCTAGTGGAAGGTGTCCCTGCCTATGTCAGGGGGGCTGGAACTAGATGATCTTTAAGGTCCCTTCCAACCCAAACCATTCTATGATTCTATGAATTTCCTTTTGCTTCTTGTGGGCAGTAGACTGGGCTTCGATTACAAAGTGACCCACATGTTGGTATTATGTTTGGGTTAATCTTTCTGCCACTGCTGGATATACATTCTGGTATTCCAAGATGATCACATCTAATTGAAGAGCTGAATTACAGAATAAACATTTGTTCCTTCTGGATTAAAGGTAGTAGTTCACAGCTTGAATTTCCAGGGCTTTTGGATCAAGAAGGGTCCATGATCTGAATCATGACATGACTCCATTTTTATACACCTAATACTCCATTAAATAAATAATTCTGCTTTAAAAAGAGGGTATCGTATAGCCTGCTTACTTTTGTTTAGAAAAAGTATTCCAACATAACTGCAATCTTTCTTGCTAGATTGATCTTCGTGATGACCCAAAAACTTTGGCAAGACTGAATGATATGAAAGAGAAGCCCATATCTGTGGAGCAAGGACAGAAGTTAGCGAAAGAGGTAAACTGGATACTGCTAAACGAAACCAAGTAGCAAAAAAGCAAAAAACCCTATTTCCAATTGACTTTCTTCCTTTACCACCTTGCCCATTTCTTTTACTAGTCAATTATGAAACCTTATGACTGGTTACCAGTTAACAATATTTACTTACATTGTTGAATACAGCTAACAAGCAGACCTGTGTAATAGCACTTCCCTGTTAGTAATAGTTCGAACTTTCTGTGTAGACACTCATAAAAACTACATAAGCATTAGTCACAGAGACTTAAAATCACAAAGTCGTTGAGGTTGGAAGGGACCTCTCCTGGTCAAGCAAAATGTTGGAAGCATCTTTAAGAAATTATTTGAGAATGCTACCATTTTAACACACTGCATGGATAATGCTTATCAGGACACTTATTTATAGAGTCTTATTTTTGAAAGATAAATTGGTCATGTAATTCTGTAATTCTTTTTTGCTGTTTAATTATGAAAAATACCTTAGGACCCCACTGCCAATCCAAAGACCTTATTTAATATGCTTTCTTTATAAACAAAACCAACTTAAATACATTCCAGATCTTTGCCCAAAAGACAAATCTTTTTACCTACAGAGGGATGCACGTGCAGATAACTTTTCTAGATCACAGCCAAACATTGTGAAGTCACTATAGAAAAAAAATGCAGAAGTGCATAGATAGAAGTGAACAGCTCAAGTATACTGCTATTGAATTAACTTATTTTCTTGACAGATAGGAGCCTACTGCTATGTGGAGTGTTCAGCTTTAACACAGAAAGGACTGAAGACTGTTTTTGATGAAGCTATTATAGCCATTTTAACTCCAAAGAAACACACAGTGAAGAAGAGAATAGGCTCAAGATGCATAAACTGCTGTTTGATCACGTGAGATATATTTGACAATGGCCAGGCTTACTGTGAAATTCTACTGAATTTTAATACAATGCATTAAGTACACAGCAAACTTCTTATAGGTTTGAAAGCTAAAACTACGATTCTGCCTTCTACAACCAGTGAAATCCAGAGGAATAAAATCAAACTCAACGAACTTGTAATAAGAAACCACCACATCTGTTACAAATATTTTATTCAGACTGGAAGGTACAATCTCTCAGGGTTACATAGTCTAGAGGAAGCAAAAACTGCACCATGCTGAAATGGCATCTATGTGATTTTATTGAGTGGAGATGCTTGGCCTGAAATACTCTAAATGAATTTGGATAGTCTTCTGCTTTGACTATACATCTCTCTCTCTCTCTTAAAAAAACCCAACTTTTGCACAGTCTGTATGGAATCTGCACAAAGAAATACCTTGTCTCTCTTTGCTCCAGTTATCTGCTTTTGTATGTAAGCTGCTTCCGGTTCCAGTGTATCCACAGAGGTGCAATAATCAGACCAGCCATATAGCCAAAGGTAGCTCCGAGGGAACAGGAGATGGGCCATACCTGAGGGGAGAACACAAGGTAAAAGCAGACAGTGAGGAAAATGTTTGCGGTTTTTTGTACTTCGTGAGCACAAATTCTCAGTGTAATCTAGGTACTGAAAGACAGTACAGTCTTACTCTACTTTAAAGCTTGGTGTGCTTTCCTAAAAATGCCAAAAGTGTAACAATCATCTTCATGAACACTAAATGCTGTTGTACAGTTTTTAATTAATATGTATTAAAATATAACCAGGCTTCTGGCTATTGCAGACTTTAGTTCAATATTCCAAAAACTATGTGAAAAAACTTAAAAGTATTTATATCCCCTGAAGTGTTCAGCTAACCTAACTTCCTGTTCTGCTGCACACGTTTGGAAACCTACAGATTTCTTGGTGATTTCTCCTCACAGTCTCTCATGGCGTTCTGAAATTTTTAGAGGTGTATATAATTGAACTAATATTCAAATAAGGCCAGAGACTGAAATGGATAGAGGGGGTTTTCTTTCTTTTTTTGGTCTTGAAAAGTAGGCAAAGGGATGAATTCCTCTCTGGCTAGCAGTAGGGAGGGAACATAAATTTGGAAACTGACTGAACATCTTGCACCCAGTTCAGCAAACATGTACTAAGCCAGTCATGTTAAAGAGAGCTTTAATTATAAGCTCTATTTCCCAGCATAAGAACAGGGAACTGACTCAACACAGCTGACTCACTTTCACAAACCATCTAGTACTGAGGCAAAGAAGTAATGGGATTCTCCCCCACCCTTTTTTTTTTTTTTTTTAAATTGGTATTCATTTGCAGGGAGGAGTGGACAAAACACAACTTAACGCGTCTGTCCTCAGATGGAGCTTATATTACCAGTCAACTACATACTGCATTTTATGAAAGTCTCAGCTAAGTTGGTGATTAAAAATATTTATTGTAGAATAAGCTGAATTCCCATCCTTCTTCAAAATTATCCTGTGCATTTTTTTTTTGCAAGGACAATTTTGCACTTCCTGCTGTACAGTGCATGTTCCTGAAGCAAGTACAGACTGCACTGTCCTATTTTTTTAATTTTTAAATTAAGGGGGATATTTCCACCTTCTATAGTACTTGAGACTGAGAAATGCACTAGACATTACAGAAAATATCCACATCTCAGTGTCCAGCCTTCTTTTCTACTTCACTTTGACTTGCAATTCATTAATATCAAATGAACTTACTCTTAATGGTTCCTCCTTTCATTCATTTTCCTAGCTCTGATTCTTCTCTTTAATTCATTAGCACTTGGAAAAGTATATTTATTCACATCCTTTGATCATGGGAATTTTAACTAGGAATAAGAGTAACAAATTTTGTCCTCTGCTGTTTCATCGTCATGGTCTCCTCAGCTGTTTCATCTTCACATTCCTTAGCTTTTGCAGTTTTATATATTATTTGGAGGTCTTAAGGAGTGTAGCAAAGATGACTATAAACAAGGTGCCTTAGGTACTCTTTACTGACCTGGTTTCATTCTTCCATTTCCAGATATTCTGTCTCTGCTACTTGTTTTTCTTGCTGAATATTTTGGCTGTTGCCTCTCAAACCAAAGACTTGCTTGTTTTCATTCATTTAACAGTGGTATTGTAGATCTTCTATAAAAAGCCTTGAGATGCTTTGGCATGGTAAGGTATTATGTATATTCAAAACTCACATGAGTCTGTGGCCTTGGCTAAACTTATGCTTCAGGTGGATCTTTTCAACTTTTAAATGAAATGTAATAAGTTATTTCTAGCATTTTGCATATTACACATGTCTAAAGGACAAAACAATAAAAAAGTCCCTGCAACCCCAGCTGCTCACTCAGTAACGTTCAGTTGGAACAGGAGTCGTACTGTCTTATCCACTGATGAAGTCAAATACCACTCTAATATCCACAAAACTATGGACAGAGGCTTCATAACTCAGTGGTCTTTTTACATCAAATTCTCTGAGTGATCAATGATCCTTCATTAAATTTTACCTACATTAGGTGAATCTGTAGTTGCCTATTTGCTTTCCAGAAGTACAGGTAGATGTTGGACTCCGAATTTTTCATGTTCCCTTAACTAGAGAGTCAATATCCCTGATGACCCATTGACCCTGTATCTTTTGGTATTTTGTGCAGAGTGCGTGATTGTTGGTACGATTAAAAGGATCTCTGATGATTGTTGTAGCTTCTATTACCCGACTGAACTGCAACTTGGTTTTTCACTAGTTATGTAACTTTTAATATTAATTATGCCTCTGTCTGTCTTACAAAACATTGAATTTTTGCTTTGCTTTTTAAAAATCAGTGTTACCTTACAGAATTTTCAGGCTGTCTCACTTAACATGAGTCTCTGACCTCTGAAATCCAACCCTCACCAATGGCAGCTGGCAAAGATGAGGGGTAAAGGGAAGAAACCATAAACCACTCCATTTCTCTGTCTATGAATAAGACAGAAAAGAAACACCACCTCATCCCTTCTAGTGGCATAGAAGGGTACTAGGCCAGGTATTCATTCTTATTATGCTGGTCAGATGGCCTGAAGTAGTTCTGAAGGCAGTTTGATTGGCCTTTTGAAAACTCCCTAAGCACAGGAGTTAAAGGCTTGGACTTAAGAGCGTTGCTATTTTCTGTAAACCTCGAGGCAGGGCAAAAAAACCCTAACAAACAGGTAATGATACCAGTTCTGCACCTTTTATTCTTGAGTGCTGGCCTTCAGGCTACATACAGCCAGATGCACCCATGGGTATATTTAAAGCAGCAAATTATCAAAGACAGATTAAGATGTGGCTTTTAAGCACATCAGCTGTACTAAAATAATAGCCCTTGCACATGGTTTTTGTCCATCTATGAAAGTGGGTTGCTTTATTTTGCGTTAGCTGCTGGCCTCGTTTTTCTGAGACCCAGTCACTTTCCACTGCACCTTTTGAAATGAATTTTACTTGCTTGATTGGTCTGCTTTTGCCCTGTCTTTCATATTATCTCTTGAACTTGGTTTAGTTTCCCTGACTTGGTATGAATTGCCTCTAAGTGATAAAAATCTAAGCAGCTAATATCCGTCTGCCTGTTCTAAAGGATTCCATTCCACTTGTTTAAAGTATGCAACTTGTAATACACCCCTTTCATCCCCTGAGAACTATTCAGCTCAGTTTCTCCTACTTCATGCTCCCTTTTGCCATGAGGAAGCTGACATATCCTAGCCCAGTACTGATGTCATGTCTAGGCTGGGTCAGCAGCAGGGGAGTAAGATGTTAGGCAACATCGCCTAACTGCACTTTTTTTGAGGGGAAAGAAGGTTAATCTGCAGAGAAAAGTGTGGGGAGCACAGGAGACAGGACAGAACATTCTTCAGGAAACTGTCATGAAATGCCTTGTCTGTCCCAGCAGCTGGGAAGCATCAGCTACCATCCTCACAGCCTAATACAAGAAGAGTCAGTTCACATATCAAATGCATGCGGAAAAGGGCAATTTTAACAACCTGTATATGATTACTAGGAATCTGAACAGCAGCTTGGCAAAACCAAATCTCCCCTTACATGCTTAATGAGCACAAAAATTGCATTTTAAGGGACAGAGCATGAGCCAGTGGTTAATGCAAAACGATCCTGACTTCTGCTATTTGTTTAAATTGTCTTTTGGCCTTTTCTTTTCATCTGGCAGCAGCGATAGGACTTAACAGAGATTTCTTTAGGCTAGCTAAATAGACACTGCAGAACTGCAAGGTTTCTAGTATATACTAGAACTCATTTTAAGAATGAGGACTCAAAATAGGAATTGCCAACCTTTCAGGACACAAATGAGCTAGTTTCCTCAGCGCTTTTTAGAACACCTATGAACTGATGTAAGAATGCTTAGCATATTGCATGGAAAGCAGAGCATGTTGCAGGATCCCAGCAAGGTATCTAGCTCTGCTGTACTATGCATGTAGCTAGTTAAGCCAGAATTCTGACTGCATGACAGTTTTGTCATCTATTACAAGTCTGTAACTTGCATCCCATGCAATGGGAATTACATAGACATAAAGGCCAGATTCTTACAGGCCAGAGCAGCAACACCCTAATAGAGTTTTTAAAGATACTATAAAGTAAGCAGCTGACAGCTGGAACTTTCATTATACAAACACAAATACACACAAATACAGTGGGGCAATCTACTGTACTTACTTCTTTTTTTTTTTTTTTTTTTAAGTAAACTGGTCCCATTCTTTAGATGAGTGCTTTTCTCATATTCCTAAACTCGATTTCAAAAGATCCATTTCTGACTGTCAATTAGAAAGCTATGTAATAATTTTTGTTTCATTTTAAAACTGAATAAATGAGCACAATTACTTTCCCTCTCTGTTTCTAACATGCCTTAAATTCTTGATTGTTTAGTCTGTACTGTCTTAAAAATTTCAGTACATGCCTTTAATCTATTTTGGTTGCATGCACATGTTAACTAAAAGTCTTATCACATTGTACAGAATGTGTGTGTTGACAAGCACTTGCTGAGGAGAAGAAAGTGTGAGTTTTTTTTCAGGCTGGCATTTGTAACTAGAAGTTGATTTTGTGGATTTGTGTTCTAAAGTTTTAGCAAGCATAACTGCCTTTGATCTCACCATTAAGGTTTACATTAAGAAAACATATCATTAAATAAACAATGATAACCACACAAGTGGAAAAAGCTTCTACCTCTGTTTCAAAAAACCTCAAACACTGGCTATTACCCCTTCTACTCACATAAAGCAACTTATTTTACAACAAAGCTTTCACAGTAGGTAATAGGTCTAAAAGCAAATACAAGAAGGAAACTCTCTGAGCTGTGTTAAGAATAACAAAGTAGTGTGAAAGTTTATAGTCCTATTTCAGCTTACTTGAGTAACCACCAAGAACTGTACCCAAGATTCTCCAGATTATTTTTCAGGTTACAAATGTCTGAGAGGTGTCTAGGCTAATATTTACAGTCACATTGGCTAAATTACATGGCAGCCAATCAACTCATTTGTGTTATATCAGCACTACCTATTATGTTTGCAGTATCCCATATAAAGTGAGAATACATCAATTTCACTTTTACCTAATGATATGAAAACACTGTAGGCAGAATATTGTTTCAAAGTCACGTTATCATTAGCAACAGGTTCTACAGATCAAAATTATGCTACAAAAAACCAGATGGATGGGTGGGCATGCACACAGTAAACCCAGGAACATGTTATCAAAACATGCAATAAACCCAGGAACTTCACAATTTCCAAAATTCAGTTGTTGTCAATGACAAATGGGGTGTCTGGAATGCTAGTGCCACCACATATAAAGCATGCTAATAAGGTTTTGGTTTTTAATGATACCATCTTGTTCTGCAACTAAATTACCTCAGGCTGAGCAGAGAAAGGATGTGTCACAATGTCTCTAGTAACACTTAAATAATCCTGTTCTGTTTCAGTGGTGGTGTGCTTCAAGGTGCCACTTCTCAGATGACACATGAAGCCAGGCTCATAATCACATGTGGTTATTAAAAGTACACCATCAACGTGAAATAGGCAATCTGAAAAAAATGAGCAACTGTAACAAAGGAAGTTATTTTTTATTTCTTTGCTAGAACTGTCCTAACTAACCGTAATCCTTACATACCCACTGTGCATTAGAGGGCTAGAGGCAACTAGAGATGGATGTACAACTCTAAACCTTTTGAACATGGTCTAGGATAGCCTTATTTAAATGATCATAATTAAGTGTTGCAAACTGTTTTTAAAATTAAAAATTAGATAGCAATCTCAAAACACTGGCAAAATTATTCTACCAGTCTGACACTTGTAATAAACTGAAACATGTCTTGCAGAGTAAGTCTTGAAAAGTTAGGGGGGGGGGGGGTTTGTTTGTTTTGTTGGATTTTTTTTTTTAATACAGAAATGTAACTACTGTAGGGACTAACTTGCATTCCTGTAAGGCAACTATCTTTACCTTTATCTGAGATAGGCTTAATTCTGCAGACCTATAACCAGGAACAACCATAGAGTAGGCCTCCCTGACCAACTGTTTTGCATAGTTACAAAATAAATTTTTTTCAAAACCAGCAGAGGAGCAATAGGCATGGCCAAATTATGGTAAAAAGTTACTTTAAGAACAACAACAGAATAGTGGAAAACAATGAATCATCAGGATACCAACTGACTTTCAGTAATATATTTTATACTTCTAACAGAAATGCTTTATATATTTTTCATTTCCATTCTGAGAGATTATTCAGATAATTAATGTAATTTTATTTCCAATACAATATTCTGTTCCTATTAAGTAATATTTACTTAGCGTAAAAGTTGTTGTATGCTAAAAAAATGCATTTTACATTATTATTTTTAAATGTAGACAGGCCCACTAATCTGAATATCCCCTGATTGCAATATTTTTCAAACAAACATGGAAAATAAAGTGAAGATTTTCTGAGACATCTGTATTTATCTT
This sequence comes from Pelecanoides urinatrix, assembly GCA_013400755.1. Classification (NCBI taxonomy): domain Eukaryota; kingdom Metazoa; phylum Chordata; class Aves; order Procellariiformes; family Procellariidae; genus Pelecanoides; species Pelecanoides urinatrix. Next base: position 13,553 of record VZTQ01000414.1, on the reverse strand, counting down.
GGTTTTGTTGCATGTCACAAGAGGTATGCGTAAAGAACCAATATATTTTATTTGGTTCATTCTAACTCAGGGTGAAGTAGCATTTTCATTTTAGCCATTAGCACATGAATCGGAACTCCTGATGATGAATTTCATACCAAGTTTACTCCACAGAGGTCTGAAGTACTTTGAAGTAAAAACAAATTCTAGTGCAAGATAGACATATTGACATCTGATTTGCTGATCAGGTAAGATGTAGGTAATGGTACTACAAACTTCTCACCTTCTACTAATAGATCTCAAACATGATGTAAAGGGATGACTACCATATAATTTTTCAGTTCTTCTATTAAAATTGCAGGAAAAGATGCTAGTCCCAATACAGACAGCTAAGGACTGGGATGTAGATTAGCAAAAAATGAACCTTATGTTGCGCTCAATTGCTTTTCTTTTAAGGCCACAAAGCAGCAACAAAGTGACATCAGAAGAACTGTCATATGTATGAGTGTGGCAATTCAGACAACAGGTGCCTTACAGAAAAGTGCAGGCAGCTTTATTCAATACTCTACTGGAATTCCAGCATCCTCAATACTCTCTGTTTCTTTCCTTCAACCTCTTGTTTGCTTCAGGTGAGTGACTACAGGCCATTTTCATTTGAAGCCATTTCTGTGAACAAAACTGACTTCACAGAGGTGGCTTTACATACTCCACTCTCCAAACTGGACTACAGTCAATTTAAAAGTAGACTGTAGACACTCCAAAATAGTCTACAGTTTAAAGTGTAGACACTAGATTTGATAAAGTACTGAATCCTGATCAAGTGGAAAAATATACCAATTCAAGGCACAGTGCTTAACTTTTTGTGTGAACCTCAGGTTATATTAGATTGTTATAACAGAGCTAAACCAATAGTAATAGAATTTTTCATTCCAAAGTCATAGTGCATTTCTGCACCTGCTGGATGTCAGATGTTTTTGCCAACTTTTGATATTTTAAAAGCTACAAACAGAGCATAAGCGCAGCAGCAGCAACCCTTTGGTTTGCTTTATCACATTATATTTCTCAATTATTTTTGACCCATCCAATTCTTGTAGTACCAATTTCCCCTACAACACTCCTTAAATAATGAATTGTCTGAAGCTAAAGGTACAAATGCAGCTGTGTTTCCGTAACACATTGTTACACCACAAACACTAACCATAACCAATAGAAACATAAGAACCAGATTTTGCAACAAGCAGGCTTAAAGGCCTTAATACTGCTCTTTAAAATTATACCATCACTTTAGTCTTGCCCATATAATAAGATTTAAAAGACATTTTCTGTTGTAGAGCAGAACCATTTCCACTACAGATTAAAAAAAAAAAAATTGTTCACAACAAAATGTCTAAAATACAAAAGGAAAACAATCACTAATTATTCTTAGTGTTTTAAGAACATAAACCTGTTCTAAACCTGTTCTTATCTCAAAAGCTGGTGTTGAGTCCAGACTAAGCTATTCTGTTTCAGTCCCTTTTGGGATCCCTGAAGGGTAAGTCCAAAATTGTAATCCTCAAGCTCACTGCTTTTAGGCTAATACAAGAAACAGCTGATGTCAAAAGTATGACAGCTTAATACTTTATTCATGCAGATGTCTAGAAGTAATTTGTTTTTGACTGCGCTCTTATTACTTTTAAGCCTACATTAAGATCTACATGATTTTTTTCAGACCTTTCTCAGGACTTAATCCATTCATGTTCCCGTAAGCATGCCAGCTGGATTAGCTTCTATACAAAACACGGACAGACCATGTCTTTTAGGGGGATTTTTAAAATTATTATTTCTTTTTATTTTTTATTTTTTAAAAAAGAACCTCCTCCTGCAACTGCATTATGTACAGGTATTTTTATATTCAATAAGTCAATGTTTAGATCAGTCACTCAGGAGATAGGCAATATGCACTAAAGATTTTCTTCCCAAACTAAACAGGTCTGCAACAACAGCAGAATCCTTTATGAGGGCCATTCTTCTTTCCCTTGCCTTAGGCTGAAGACAACACAGAAAGCACCTCTCCTCTTTCATTGCTACAGTGAAAAAAATCTACTATGAGTTTCTGTAATCACCTGACATCAGGTAGCAAAAAGAATACTCTTGCCAAAAGGGGTTTCGTTCCTAGTGGCCAGTGAACTTCTGAAGAGCAACAGAAATGTCTCTTGGCTCTGAAGATTTCTGAGACAGCAATGCAGAGTTACTACGTGCAATTCAATACCCGTGTTATTGAATCCATACTACTCGGTGGGGATAGAAAGACAAAATACTGATGTCAACCGCTGCATGAAGTTCAGTGTTTTCAGAGAACCTGATTCATATATATCTCAGCTTGGCTGAATCGGGAAGCAGTGCTGCCTGGGCAACTATTGAAAATGCCTGGCCAGGACACGTTTTTTTCCCCCCTTCCTTCTGTGCCTTGGTGACCAATGTTTAAGAGATCACCTTCACAAAAATACTGAATTATCAATAGGTGATTGAAAACTTCTGAGAGTTGTGAACAGGATCTCTAACAAGCTACTTGAAAGAGGTTCATTTCTGCCTTGAAGATTTGTTACCATTTTGGTGCTTCACTGTGTTGCTTTGCTGAGATAATTTGACTTTAAAAACTGCATTACATTTTAACAAGAACTTTTTTCATTTCCCTTTATACAGGAGATCTTAAAAAATTAGCACTTAAAACTGCAGTTTTCAAAGACTGTTGAAGTGGCAGCCTGCAGGACTGATAAGCAAACTTCTCTATGGTTGCTCTTGAATAGCTCACATGATGATTAAAGTAATGATCAAGCAGTTTAGACCCAAAATGGAAAGCAAGATTTCTTCCCCCACCCCACTATTTTAAACCCTACAAGGTAAAAGGTGGAGAAGTGAGGATGGGGAAAAATGAGGGGGACTTAAGGGAAAGAACACAGCAGCATATGCTCTGGATCTAGGCACAAGAAAATTGCTTTGATGCAGGAATTGATAGTCAGAAACTCTCCCCTGCCAACTTTGGTATCAGGAGTATGTCAGAAATGAGGGTGGAGATGGTGAAGGAAAAGGGAAATGCAGACATACAGTTTCTGCTGCTGCCTGAATTCTCTGGGGAGTGTTCATGCCCAGAAACAGCTAGTGACAAGTTATGGTATCTGAGGTTTCTGCAGATGCTTTGCTGTTATGAGGACTCAGATAATAATCAGAGCCTATTGACTTAATAATTAAGTTTTCTTTGTATCATTGGGGCATAAAAGGTGTAATTTTTATACACAGCATATTAGCAAAGTCTGAGATTTTGGGAATAAAATAAAACCTGCCAGATGTGACATGCCATTTCAAAATCCTAGCTGAGCAAGAAAAAAGTGCTTGCCTCTCATTGGACAGGAAAGTGAATAAGACTTCACAAGAAGATATGAGATTGCATTTCAATGAATCCCTTGGTTTTTGGGTTACATTCATGTCCATCAACAATTAACTAGTGCCAGCACATATCCATGTCAGATTGATGATGAAACATCTTGCAAGAGTAAAACCAAGTGTTTTTAGGGAAGAAAACCTGATATTTTAACTTGAAGTATTAACCTACTCCTCTATTATTTTTTAAATAGAAATTTTAATACCTCATTACACTGTTGTAAAGAAAGGCTGGTGGCATAAAAGCAGGCTGTTAGCTACTTATGGAAGACAAATTTCCATTGCAGCTGTAAAATGTCTCTACAGTATCTCTCTACAGAGAGAAAAGTGTGTTGCCTGTTATACTGATTTCTGAAAGAAACCTTTGAAACCATCTGCTTAAGAACAGGCCTGGTAGATACTACTCAGCTGACAGTGTATGAGTTTGGTAACCTGAGAAAAGAAAATATCCGCTGAGGACATTTAGGAAAAAGTGTTACTAGTGTCATCATTTTATGGCAATTGCAGACTTCAGTTATGTTTAATGGAATCATTTCTCCGTGCCAACAAAAATATTAAGAAAATAACACAGACATTTGAATTTATAAAGACGGAATCCACAATGCCAGCTTCACATTTTTTATTGTGCAACTACAAAGCTAATGCTTGCCTTCCTTTGAAATCAGAAGGTAAGTTTTTAGTACAGTGCTTTGGCCACACCATTTCCACAAATCAATCAAAATCCATTTAAAATGCATTCTGGTAAGTGCTTTTATGGAAGATAGAGGGGAACTAAAACACTAGAAAAGCATCTTTCCTTCCCTACCCATAAACAATAAAAGCTACCAGACTGAAAGCAGGCAAACTTGGAGCCATCTTCATAATTTCACATTTCTCCTCCTGCTTGTCTAGCTTCTTATCAAAATACTTACAGCTCTATTTCATGATAAAATTTGCATGCAACAGACATTCATAAATCTATAACAAAGAATGTATTAAAAATTGAGGTAAAAATTTTGTGGTTTATGCTGTAAGCATAGATGCTCCCAATGACTTTTTAAATGTTTGGTATAACCCTGTAGGAACAGCTTATGAGTAAGTCCAATATACTTGTACAGTTTCAGAGCAATTTTGTGTAGCATGCATATCCAGAAAATTAATATTTTTATATTTATGATAAAGGTATACATACTAACCTGCCAAGGCCGATCCCAATCAAGAGGAATAGGAAATGCTCCAAACCAAGCTCCAAGTATACTGCACATGGTAGTAATCTGTAGACTGCTTTCCCAGATGGACATAGCCCTGTAAAAACAGTGTGTTAAAAGATTTCAACAGCAGCAGACGTTAGCATGTCAGACTATTAGATCTGATTTCTCCCAAGATTTTTGAGACTACAAACAGATATAAAAATCTATATATTTGATAAATAGCATGCACATTTCTCCTAAAAGCTACAAACTATATGTAAAATGTAAGTTGCATATTTTGGCTATAGTCACAATCTTTGCATACCACTAGTTCAGGAGATTTTTACTGCAAAAGCTCATTTATTTTACCTGGAAATACTCCTCTTGAGCTTGAAACTGCTTGATTGAGCAAATGAAAGCATCACAATAAACTGTGTGCATTGCAGGGAGAAGCAGACATGAAAAGGTAGCATGGGATTGTATCAAAAAGCACAAGCACAGTCACAAAGTACTCTATGGTGTAGACGTTGTTATTATTTGATGACTACGACAATTCGAAATTTAAAATAGAAGTCCACTATGTGAATATTCCAAAGCAAAATTTCCATCAACTGAAAAGAAGCATTGCAGATGAATGTAACCTGCACATTGCAGCCCTTCAGCAATGTTGCGTCCAAGTTCAAGTACACTGGCTACAGGATAAATTTATTGCATGCTAAAGCACTCTTGCATTGCCAATCATGGCACATATCATATCATATCATAAGAGATGTTAATGACTTCAGTTCTCAGCTTATAGCCTTCTACCACTACTGACTTCAAAAGCTGTGGAAAAATTTGGTTTCTGTTTAATAGATAAGCACTTATTGTCCATCATCAATCTACCAAGTGATTGCTTTGCTTTTCTCAAGCCATGAACATTTGAGTACTTTGTACCAATTAAGAAACAATAACAGCAGAAGTTCAGAACACAGTAGGGCATGGTTCTGAGACAGGAGAACTGGGTTGAAATCCCTGCTCCAGATCAGTAAAGAAGAAATCTGAATCTTAAATTTGCTACATCTCAGATTATAAACAAAAACCTAGCCTTAGCCAACAGAAGAAAAAAGATGTGCCTTTTTATGGGTAGAAGACTAGATGGACAGTAAACTCTGAACTTCACATGTGCTGTTTAGGTTGCATGACATGAAAACTTTAACCCTACACCTTGTTTTGAAGAGTCTAAAATTTCTGACTTTACTTCTGAGTACTCCTAATTCACTGCTGCACTTGCTATTGACCAAAGAGCTCACAAGTGTAAAGCGAACATTTTTCATTGTTTGCAAAATAAAGGTCATACAGATTATAATATTTACAGTGCAATGTTGACATTTTAAGCAGCACTGGTTCTTCTACAATAACCCCATCCCTTTAATTTACAACACTCCATTTCAATTCACAATCCTACCAGTGTGAGATTTTTTTTTAAAGGGAAAGGTTTTGATTTAACTACAAAATTGTTTAGGTGTCTGCACATAGAAAATTCTTGTAAATTATTTTCAGAAGCTGAATAACTGAGCGGAGAGCTGTTAGGCAGCATGGGGAAGAGAATATTCACTACAGCCTTAAAGCAGTGAAAGAGCCAGCAGAATATACCAAGGACTGACTGAGGTACATTTATACCCCACAAGACATCTCATCTGGTAAATCTACACACATACTGCTGCACCATATGGAGATACCAGACTGAGTCCAAAAGCAAAACAACTCAATTAGCAAGGCATAGTGCCCAAATGAAGAACAGCCATTGCTACTTTGAGAACCATTTCAGCTGCTAATTTAACCACTCTGCAGCATGGACGCTGGCTACTCAAATACAGCCTGACTTGTCCTCCAACATTATCCCGAAGGAATAATGCTTTGGTTATTCTCTTTTGTTCGTGGAATGTCACTTATTGGGATTTTTGCAGGTATTCTTTAACTCATTAACCTGTCACATAAGCCCCTCATTTGCACCAGGCTAACAACTACAGCAACATTTATGAACTTTGAGTTTCATAGGTTATTTTTTAACTACAAATAAACTGCAACAAAGATCATTCTGCAGGCAAAACTAGCAATATTTAAGACAATAAATGGTCACTAGTGGCACAAAAGCCTTTTAAAGCCTAAAGTAATTATTTAACCCCTTTAATATAATACATTAAGTGTTGTTTTAAATAATGTTTGAATTAAAAGGTTAGCCAACAAAAGAATTTACTAAGACAGCTCCTGGATAGACAACATCTGGAATTTTGGGCTGCAGCAGGACTGAAACACTAAGCAGCACTTAGTATTGGATGATGCCTACCTTTACAAAGGACATTTCCAAGTCGGTAAGAGTATGCAGTTCACAAACAAGTGATAAAATAGGTGAAACGAAAACTGGAAGGAGCCCTAAAGTTATGGGTTTATACTATTTTTTGGGAAGCTCCAAATAAAATCTATTTCCTACCCAGGTGACATCTTATAATTGCCATTATACCAGAAATTTCAACACAATTACTCAGACTAGTGACTTGAAATAAACAGTCTCCAAAAGGAGCAATAAAAATAAGCAATTGAAAGCTGATTTCTTAAAGGCTTTTATGCAAGAAGCTATTTCAGCCAACAAGCCATTTAAAGAATAGTCACCTGCTTCCACTAGTGCCGATAACCCTTTCTGTAGCTCTTATTTCCCTCCATCTGCTTACAGAGATGATTGCATATGACCAGTGTCATGACATTGGTCACAACACTAGATGTCAGAATACAGAGTCCAGAGATAGCTGGCATGGGTCCACCCCTTCCCGAACACAGAATTAGTGAAAAGAGCCCTATTTACAGCCTAGTTAGAATTGCAGTTTTTATGATGTAGAATACACAAACTTATTTTTGTCACACATTCTATGTGTACATAGACTAGAAATATGTGGGTAAGAACAAATTGTTCAAATTTCTTAAAGTAATTGAAAAAAAAAAAAAAGAAATCTATTTGGTCCGTCAAATTAACATTTCCAATTCAAAAGTGTACTCAGTTTGAAAACGTGGAGCATGTGCCATTTTCTGAGCTACAACTGTGTTGCATGCAATTGTTTCCTGTATACCAAAAAAACCCACCACCAACCACACAACACCTCCCCTCCACACCACCAACAACCCAAACTTTATAATACAAACATTAAACCTGCAGTGTCACAGATTACATGTTATCATGAGATGGCACATATAATCCACCTCCCAGAGGCATGGGCACTTAAAGACTGATCTTGTAGTAACTTTATTAGAAGTGATTTTACTAGCAGTGACTGCACTTCTAAGTGCTGCAAGTAGAAACAGAGAAAGCTGCAAGTAGAAACAGAGAAAGCTAAGTATTTCTGCTAAGCAGAAAAAATAAGCACTTTGCAGCATTATCTCCAAAATATTTGTCAGACTGACTCAGTTGTACCATAGTTATTACAATGCAATAGATTACATACAAGTTACTTGAATGTAACTTTATGAATAATCCTATGACAAGACATTACGCACATCTGTATTTTCACACTAGACCACCTAAAACATAGCAGAAAGCTATCCGGAGCAATAGCTAGGTAATTAATATCTGTTACTTATTTACACTCGACATATCAAGATAAACTTTCTTCTTCTAGATGTCTTTTTCTGTCTTTCTGCAAAGACAATAGCACAAGCACATTTTTATCTTATAAATATTGCACAGGCAAATAAGAGTAACTATAACATAACTATAACATAAGTTATATGCTTAATCAGACTTTCCAGCTTGCTGTTCCAGTGCAATTCAATTCGGTAACTCTTCTTTCAAGGCAAACAGCTGTGTTAATATTACCTAACCATCCTTTTCCTCCCTTCAACCAGTCCCACCTCATTCCACATGGTTAAGTCAGAGACCTCTTAATACATCATGTCCACACTCAGCTTACGCTTAAGCACAAGACGTTCCAGCTCATTCATGAGGTCAAATGAAAAAACACAGGATTACTTTTAAAAGAGCAGCTTGCTACAATCCATAAAAAAATTTGCTACAATATTTCTTTGTAGTCTATTTTCATTCAAAAGCTAGTCTAAATAAACATCATTATTAAATAGATATTTTATTAAGATAACATCACATAGCTCACTAGTAAGAAGTATGTACAAGTTGTCAGTAAAAATGTCAAAACAAGAAAACTCTGTTTCCTATGCAATAATTGTGCTGAAATAACATTAAGATCTAGACTAGGAAAGAAGGAAATGGACATGCATTCAAAATCTAACCTGGCACAAAGACAGAATGTTGTCACACATCTGTTACTTCAATTCAACTATTATTTCCAGTTGCAAAACCTCCAAAGATGACTAAGTGAATCAGCAATGATTTGTTTTGATTAAACAACTCCATGCTTTTATTGAAGTCTATTCAACCTTTCCACTGAAATTAAAAAAGCAAGCATAACTGACTTGAATAAGAATTCAAGATATTTTTCAGTAAGCTGAGAATTGAGATAAAACAAAAGTCAATACCTGAAACTGCTATAAAAAGTCTACTTTTGTCCTCCTCTACAGAAGCTTAAACCAAAAATAACTCCATAGGTCACCAGCGTTATACAACTTTTCACTTTCTTTTGAGATGAGACTTCACCGTTATGAACTATTAAAAGGGAATGAATGTTAACATCTTATTAAATCTCAAGCATATGTGAGGCTTCTTTATGTTTCAGCGTCCCAGTCTTTCAACAGCCCTGTGATTATTTAGTGAGTGAAATAAGGCAGAAGAGGTAGAATACTTCTGAAAAATACATTATCCTTCACTCATGCTAATGTCATGGCTGTCACTGAGGTGAAAATGAGGTTAAAAGGCTCATTTTACTTTAAACATACTCTTGAAAAAAATTAATGCTTGAGAACTCTGACACTGAAAACAGCTTTCTTTGAAAGCTATGAAAGCTGAAATTTGAGAAAGAGCATGGGTAAAGATTACGTACTTAAGACTATAGTAAATTATATATCATTTTCACCATTATATTCAAGTTAAAAATACTATTAAAATAGTGTTTGTTTTGGCTTGTTGTTCCTACTTTGAAAGCTGTATTTACGAAGGTACTATTGGATCATGTGCAAGATTCTCCCTGTACAGCTCAGTCCTAGGTCTCCTTTTTATTTGACAACCATCATACTGGACCGCACAACAGTTTTACACCAGTAAAATGTGCGTTTGAAACTTTACTTCCTTCAAACACATATAAAGTGAGATTTAGTGTCTGGACACCAAAAATAAAAAGCCATTTTTTTGAATCAATGTGTTCAAAATAAATAATAATTTTGCCAGAAAAGCTTTCATAAGCCTGTAATTACAAACATGAAACACAAACATAATTCAGGAAGTTTTCCTTTCTTTACAAAAAAATTCCATGATATATTGTTTACATCAATTCTGTCCTTTTCTATTCTGGGTAAGATCAGAAACTTTAGAATAGAACTTACCCATTTTTACTAAATACCCGTATCCATGCTTGTATGTTTGGTCCCAGCATACACAAGCATTGTAAAGTAGTAAAGGTAGACAGAAGAACTGCAAACAAAAATGTCTCGGTCACTGACCTACAAAGAAGGAATATTACAAAATTAAGTGAGGTAGTTACTAATTTTCTAAGAGTTCCAAGATTTAGGGAAAAAAAAACCCCTTCTAAGTCAACTTGTGAAAGCATGCATGCTTTCTTAAACCTCATGTAGAAGAATAAAGTATTTTCTTCTTCGTAGAATAGTAAAGAAAGATGGAAATAATTCTGGTTATCTGTTTGTTATCTCAACAAAGACTGAAATGCAGTAATTATTTTAAATGCCTAATACCTGTAATATTTTAAAAAACACAGGTGTACCTCATATAGAACATTAGTTCTGAATTTAAGTACATTTGGATATTTACTTCATTATTCCATTTATTTTTCTAGTTTGATGTTGTGGAAGCAACCATGAAACCAAACTACATGATGCCATTGTTAGTCAGTAACTTAGTAACTCTCTCAGAAATCAGGCTGCTTCACGCTTCTCCTTTTTTTTTGTGTGTGTGTGGTTTTTTTGTTTGTTTGTTTGTTTTCTTTTTTAATCATTCTTAAAAATTAAAACACTAATATGAAAAGGATGAAAGGTATGCAAGATGAGTGTTTTAGAATCTTATGGGGAAAATGACTAAATGAAACTTGGAAAAATGTTTGTACCCATATGTTTAACATAAATATTAAAGGAAAAGCAGTTGTTTGTAACCTTCCTGAACGACACATTTCCAAATATACAGAAATTGTAAGAGCAGTTTCTAAAAAAAGCCAAACAAAACCCCTCCAAAAAACCCAAACAGCCACCCTTCTCCCCCCAGCCAGGAGCTTATCCTTTAACTTCCAATGTACCAGGAAACATACAAGTACTTATACCAGTATCTGCAAGGAGAACTGCCCCTTAAAATGTTTAGAGAAAGATAGGGTCTTCTGACTTACTCTAGGAGAGGCGCTCCATAAAGAACAATAATCGCATGAAATAGTATGCAAGACATGAAAAAGTATATACAGCATTTTAGAAATCTGGATATCTAAAAAAGAGCAATAAAATATCAGAATAATTTTTCAAAAGAAACGAGAACATAAGTAACATACGTAGTCTGTATCTTATCAATAGCATTGTACTCTACCTCTTTCTTTAATTTCAGCTACAGCACAGTATGATAATAGCATGGCATATTTCAAAACAGTCTTCCCTGTGTTTAATACTTTAAATAATTAATTAAAATGATTACACTCCATCTAAAATTTTTTCATGCACCCTATTACAATAAGGCAAACATACAAAAAATATAACTGGAAATGACAAGATAAACAGAGATAATTTTATTGGATATTTTTACATTTCTGTTTTACATCTGAGTGTTATATCCATTCATTAAAAGGTATCTTTCACAGAAAGTAAAAAAATATTTAAAAGCAAGAAAATGTGTGATATGAAAAAAAAAAAAGACTGACATTCAGAATCAAATGTAATACTTAAAATTATATGAAATAAAAACCACTACATTTTGAACTTGGCATCTTAAATTCTAAATCCATTTGAGAAATGTCCATGACTTTCTATAAATCTGCAAAACACATCTAATTTTCTACGAATTTAAACAACAGTTTCTGGGTACTCGCTATATTATATAGAAGCATAGCCCCTTGAAAAACAGTTCCGGATAGGTCTGCTCTGATCAGGTCACCAATGGAAATCCATAATTTCACTTGGAACACTTTTTTTTTTAATGTTTATTCCTTATGCTAGGCTGGGATGAAATCTAACCTAGAACATGAAGCCTGCTTCATTTTTAAATCACAGATGGTTAAAATACTTGTTTTCCATAATCATAGAATGACTCTGTGTGTTTCACATCCCCTCCAGTCAGCAGAACTAAACAGACGCTTTGCATACAAAGACACTGCTTTCAGGGATGTTTGCTTAAATGTTTAAGAATCACCACATCAGAGCACTAAATCTTGTCTGACTAAGCAATTTGGGAGTGCAAGACTATCCACCTGACTTCGAAATGTCAGTGTATTCTCCACCAATAATACAAGTTTGGTGTAGAATATTGTATTATTCTGAATAAGTTGTGTGCTGCTCCAAATTTGCTCTGTTCAAACCTATTTCATTGGGATTCATACCTTTAATGCTCCTGTTACAAACTGTAACTACAAAAATTTCTCCCAGATTTTAATTCCTCTGTATGCAAATTTAATCATCCAAGGAAATGTAGCCATTTCAATACTTTTCCACATTTTTTTTAAAAATGTACTTTTTAAAACTTCGTTTAAATTGTAACAAGCTAGTCTCTCTTTTATGTCTCAAAGGCTAAAAACTATTTATTTTGCTTTAAAGTTATTAGAAACTTATAACTACACATAAAGAGAAAAGTGTTCCTTCATAACGCTGAAGGTCAGGCCTGGACTATGAAATGAGTTCTGCACGCATTCAACTTTGCTGACTTTTGCCACCATGCAAATTGTTGGAAGATCAACGGCTGGGACTACAAACAACAATATATTGACAAGGAAAAGGAAAGGCACAGAATCGCTCACGTGAACAGGTTATTCATAGGTAGAGAAAGTTTAACATAAAAAAAATATTGGAGAACTTATTCGAAAGGTGCTACACTCAGCTCATTCATGGAAAACAAGAATTCACCACCACAAATTGTCTTCTTTCTTTCTCATTTGATTATTTCAGTGAAAGAATTTGCTTCCTCTCCGTATTGTCTGGTAGCAATTTAAGAATAAAAATCTTACCTTATGAGCAAATGAACTTCTCTTAGGAGACAGATTTGGTTTAAGGACTAAGTGCAAGATTATATTAAGGGCACTAACACAAACAGAACAAATACACAGCCAAGCGAGGTGTGTTCCCAACACTGTGAATCCGTCCCAGAAGAAAGCGGGAACAACCGCTGTCAGAATAATTGAAAAAACACAGAGGAGGTTGGCAGCCAAGAGCCTCCTTATTTCTGCTTCTTTCATTGTGTTCCCTATTAACCGGCCACCTGCAAGACACCAAGCCCCACACCGTTACTGAAACGCAGCAGAAGCACTACAGGGTAAGATTTTTCCTAGTCGCAATACACAAGGCAGGGCTCTGAGCTCAGTTTGGGGGTGAAAGTTATTATTTTGGGGCAGAAGACTGTCATTCCTTCGTTTAAAAACCAACCCCAAACCCACGGACACAGCAGCACTGCGCTATGAGAGCTGGGCGAGCTGAGCGCTTGCACCGAACCGGCAGCCTGCCCCCGCACCGGCACCCCTCACAGCACCGAGCGCGCTTCCTCAGAGGGAACCGCCTCAGCCCCTTCCGCTCCCGGGCTTTCCCAGCCATCCGGGCCGGGCTCCTCCTCACCGCTCCCTCTTCAGCCGGGGGACAGCGGCGGGGCGGCCTCCTGACAGGCCTCGCTCGGCAGCGCCTGTCCGGGCCGTGAGGGGC